>VWYK01064559.1:36227-53285 GCA_013399775.1 Semnornis frantzii | reverse complement strand
CAGCGCACAGCCCCGCCCGCGCACAGCCGCCATCGCTCCGCGCCGCCGCCGCTCGCCTTCCGGGGCGGCACCGGCACCGCTCCGCCGCCCGAGCAGACCCCGCGAGGCTCTGCAGCGCCTCCGCTTGAGAAAGAAAACCCCTGCATGGGGTCATGGGGAGCCGCTGCGAGGACTGGGGAGGCGACTCTGCGGGTCTATAATTGGAAGCGAAAGAGGCTTGTGGCGGGAGGAACACACGGGGGGGTTCAGTGTGCCCCCAGAAAACAACAAACCCAACCAAACTACAGCCAGCCAACACCTCCGGTATTACCATGGGACACTTATCCCATTAAAGCCCTATTTCCGTCCACCGGGGATTACACTGGAAATCCACCAGCAAAACGCTTACGGACTGCTACATTGATGCAGAACAGTCACATTTCATAAGGGTTTTGGTTTGTTTTTTTTCATTTTTACTGCTGGTTGAGAAAGGGTTTGCTCCTTTGGGAAACACCAACTTTCCTACTCGCAAAAGTCCTACTTCAAGAAAAAAGAAGCAGAGGATGAAGTTGACCTTGCCACAGGACAGTTCCTGGTCAGCAGATGGGACTAGACTCACACGAAGTGGTTTTAGTTGCTTCAGATGACTCTTCATAGTCTACTTGGGGTTTGAGCAGGTGCAACCACCAGCCTGCCAGTCTGCAGCTATGCAGTCTGCTGTTCCCGCAAGAACACAAAGGTTCCTTCCAGCTGCTGGCAGTGAAGGACAGCTGACAGTCCTCCTCCAAGGCAGGGGGAAACTTCTCTCCTAGAAAAGGCTCACTCCCCTTAATTTAGAGCTTACTGCTTAAACAGTATGGGCCTTGTGGGGCTTGGAAATAATCCTTGTGGCTCCAGGAAACAAATTCCACCCTGTGGGATCAGGCTGCGCATGATGAGTGCACAAAAACATTTCCACAAGCAGAGGAAAATCTGCCCCACGAACTAGGTTCTGACACCCACTCATCTCATGTCCACCCAGTACAAGCCAGACACATAAAGACAAGGAAATAAATGGAGAGCACTTCCATGGGAACTCTCAATGTTTAATATGGAAAACTACAGAACATCAACATGTTTTCTGTGTAGCTGCACATCTTCTTCCAGGAGAACTGATGCAGTGACACACTGATGCTCGGTCACTGCCAGGAAGCTGATTTATTTATACTGGGCATGGAGAATGAACAGGCAGGAAGCAGCACTGGATCCAGGAACTGCCAACACCAGCTGTGGAAGCGGATGGGACAATCATGCCCGCCTTCACTTCAGGTTCTTGAAGAGTTTGTGAGCAACCTAAAGAGACAACACACTCAGTTTAACGGCTAATTTCCAGCTGTATCACCTGCATTGTGGTTTTCTGGGACACCCGGGCCCCTAGCCCTCCACTCTGCTCACTGGTTGGCAGCAAGTCATTTCAGACAATTAACAAGCTGAGATTTCTCATGGAGTTTTACCTCAGACTGCAAAGGTTTAACTTTAAAAGGACAAACACAATACTTAAATAGCATAAGGGCCATTTGCAGGCAGAAACAATATATTTGACTTAAGACTCAGTTTGATAGCCTGCCAAATTGCAGCTGGAACTGTTTTACCAAGGAGGAACGAAACATTTAAACAAGAAAAACCATCAGGGCTTGCTGTTCTTCAGAGCTCACTGTGACTGAAGAGCTGTCACAACTCACACTTCAATTGCCTGCACTCTTACAAGTGCAGCTAAAGGTAGCTCAGCTCCCAGCAGCAGCAGGGATGCTGCACTCACAGGTGCTGCACTTACACAGTGGTCCCTGGCATGCAGGAAGTCAAAAAGCTCCTCTGTGCACTGCTCTTCTGTTTGGGACCTGGATGACACCCGTGCATCACACAGCTCCAGACGCTCCTTTGCCTTCACACATTTCTCCGTCTGCTCGCAGTGCTCCCGGATTGCTTCTAAAGGATCCTGCAGAAACAGGGCTCCTGTGAAAACTGGGAGATCCCAAAGCTGTTTCATCCCAACACCCACTGCCTTTAGAGCAAGTCATATGCTCTGCAGATAACATAGCAGAGGAACATGGCAGGGGGTTGGAACTAGATGATCTTTGAGGTCCCTTCCAAACTAAACTATTCTATGATTCTATAATATATAGGAAGGCCTGGACAGGCTTGAGAAGTGGGCCCAAATGAACCTCGTGAAGTTCAACAAGGCCAAGTGCAAAGTCCTGTACATAGGTTGACGCAATCCCAAGCACAAATTACAGGTCAGAGGGTGAAAAGATTGAGAGCAGCCCTGCTGAGGACTTGGGGGGATACTGGTGAATGAAAAGCTGTACATAAGCTGAAAATGCACACTTGAAGCTCAGGCCAGCCATATCCTGAGCTGCTTCAAAACAGCTGTGGCCTGGAGGTGGAGGGAGGTGATTCTTCTCCTCCTCTTCATCCGCATGAGACCCCACTTGAAGAACTGTCCAGCTCTAGGGGACCCAATGTAAGACATGGACCTGCTCAACCAGGTCCCAAGGAGGGCCACAAAAACGATCAGAAGTCTGGAGCACCTTCCCTATGAGAAGAGGCTGAGAAAGGCGGGATTGTTCAGCTTCTAGAACAGGAGATTCGGGGGAGACCTTATTACAGTACTTAAAGGGGACCTACACCTAAGATTGGTAGACACTTTATCATGGGGTACAGTGATGAGACAAGGGGTAATGGTTTTAAACTGACAGAGAGTACACTTAAATGTAAGGAATAAATGAATTCTTTACTGTAGGGGTGGTGAGGCATCGGAATACTTTCCTCTTACAGACTGTACATACCTCATTCTCCTAAATGTTCAAGGCCAGCCCGGCTCGGGCTTTGTGCAGTCTGCACTAGTGGAAGGTGTCTCTGCCTACAGCAGAGGGGTTGGAATTAGATGACCTTTAGGGCCTGTCCAATTCAAACCTTTATATGGTTCTACAATCCACACCGCAGCCCAGATTCAAGCTCGCTCCTCACTAAGCTCTGGACCGACAGCACAGAATAGTGACAGAGACCCCGTTCCTTATGAGCTTGTCAGTGTCTAAAGACACCGGGGCATCTACCGCTGGCGGAAAACAAAGCGCCGCTGCAGAGGCTGCAGCTGTCCCCGCCGCCACCGAGACCGCCAGCTCCCCCACAGAGGCGGGCCCAGGCCCCTCGACTTACCACCAGCTCTTCTTCCTCCTCCTCCTACGGAAAAGAAGAAAAAGGAAATCAGAGTTACCGATCCGCCCACATCACACGGGGATTCGCCGCGGGCCGACCCCCGCCCAGTTCAATCCCGCTCACCTCGGGCTCACCGGCGTGAACAACACTATCACGCAGCCCCATCGCTTCGCTCCCGCCGCCCAGAAGGACTCGACAGGGTCACCCGCCGGAAGCGCCGCTGCCGTCCCGGAAGCGGAAGGTGCTCTCGCAGTGCGTTACGTTACGCTCCCCAACGGCTAGGTGCATCCATCCCGAAAAAGGATCTATGATCGTCTCAAGATGTCTGCGTCCCCTCCGTTCCCTGCTTTCTTTATGCCCTTGTTCCGAGGGATCGGAACCCGGAAGGCGGCTCAGCGTGGTCACTGCTGTCGCCTGGTCGCCCCCGAGTGGGAAGCGGACGTCGTTCGACGTGACCTCCCCAAGATGGCCGCGCGCTTCAGCCTCCTCTCAAGATGGCGGCGGTGGGGCGCGGGACGTAAGGGGGTGTCCCTTCCCAAGATGGTGGCGGCTCGGAGGCGGTGCTGAGCGCAGCGATGGCGGCGGAGGGTCCGCGCAGCCTGTTCGCGCTGAGCGCGGCTGCGGTGAGCTGCAGCATGGGGGCCCTGGAGCAGGACGTCTGGGGTAAGGAGCGGGCGGCGCGGGGCAACGGGGCGCGGAGCCTGGGACCTGCCCGCACCTTGCTGCCGTCTCCCTCTGGCTTTCCCCACAGCGCTGCCCGGGCACCTGCTACGGGGACTCCTGCCGCTTCTCTCCGTCTTCCGCCTCGAGCGGGCCGAGGACGCCGCGCGGAGAGCAGGTGACAGCGGCGGGGATGGCGACAACGCATCGGGGGGACCCCCGGAAGGGAGGGACGATCCCCCCGAAAGTGCTGAGGTAGACAAGCCCCGTCCATACCGAGGGCATACCTGTAGACGCGGAGAGGTGAGCCCGACACAGGAGGGGCCTCAGCTAGAGAGGAACCCGCGCTGGAGAGACGAACCTCCCCTGGCTGCGAACGGGAGCAGTGGACTGGCGCGGTCAGCCTCTCTGTAAGGGCGTGGGACTCGACACCCCGCGACGACCACACTCCTCCGAGCACAGTCTCTGCCACCGGGGCTTGAACACTGCCCTGCATTCGAAACCTTGAGCCCTGTCCTATAGCCAGACAGTATACATCTTGCTGTAACTTGCTGGTCGTTTTGAGGACCAACAAACCCTGCCGTTTTTAGCCCCATCATAAGGTGGCTTCAGAGCTGCTGAAGCAAGTCCAGAGAAGGGTCACAAAACAGATACCAAGGGCTGGAACACCTCTGCTGTGGTGAGGATAGTCTGAGAGAGCTGGGGTTGGTCACCGTGGAGAAGATTCTAGGAGGGCTTTAGAGCTGTCTTCCAATGCCCGAAGGGATTCCTACAGGAAGGCTGGAAAGAAACTTCTCATAAGGGTGTCTAGCAATAGGGAATGGTTTTAAGCTGAGGGAGAGTAGGTTTAGATTGGATTTTAGGCATCTTAAGTTCTTCAGTACAAGGGTGGTGGGACTCTGGAGTAGGCTGCCCAGGGAGGTTGTGGATGCCTCCGCCATGGATGTTTAAGGCCAGGTTGGATGAGGCCTTGAGTGGCCAAATCTAGCAGAGAGGCATCCCTGTCCATGGCAGGGAGGTTGGAGTAGATGATCTCTAAGGGCCCTTCCAACCTAAGCCATTCTGTAATTTGGCATCATCTTCCCCCTCACTGCAAAGCATCATCCTTTTGCCTGGAGGGTTCTGGGTCTGTGCCCCCCAGAGCTCCTGTGAGATTCAGGGCAAGGACCCTCAGTTGATTATTAATCCCAGCTGGTTATTTCTTTACCCCCAGGCCTCTCAACACAGCCCATCTGGCGCAAGCTGTGGGATGATGTGATGAAAACCAGGCCACCCAACTCAGAGGTGAGGGGATGCTGCCAGCAGGAGAAGGGTAAAGACACAGGCACCCTGTTTCTGCCATAGCCTTTTGGGGCTGCTGGCCACATTTGAGTGCTGGTGCTTGTTTATAAGCATTTCTAGAGTTCCAGACCCTGGTAGTGTGATCGTTTTGGGAAATAGGGTTTGTGGGAGGAACCATGGTGTACAGTGGCACTTTTCATCTCACAACAGTGAGTTTGCTGAAGGAATAAATCCACTCTTAAGAGATGTAATTTTTAGGGGAACGGAGAATAAAAACAGTATCTTATGTCATCCTTACACCTACGCCGGCACAAAAATGTGCTGATATCTTAGAAAGTGCGAGAAAAATAAGACAGTGACTTTGGAAGAATGGTTTTAAGAAAACTGAAGCAGCTCAGTTGATTCAGCATCACAAAAGAATTGTCAACAGACAACTTAATCATAGGCTGTAAGTACACGCTCAGGAGGAAAATTCCTGATGATGTGGTTTTTAATAGGCAAACCTATGACTTAACTTCCAGTGACTGAGTATGTTTAAATTAGGCCAGATGCAGGATGAAGAGATGTTTCAACAAACAAAAACCTGAGGAAGGATGCTGAGATCTGGAGAGGCAGCCTCAGTTTGCTAGCAGTAGTTTCTTTAGAATGCTGCATTTACCAGGGCAGCAGATAATCATAACTTAAGAATAAGGTTTTTTTTTCTCTGGCTTTTTATTAATACAACCCTGTTGTTTAATTGCAGAATATAACCTGTTGGAGGAAGAAGTTCCTTGAAACTTTCTTCTCAAATGTTCTTCATGGTGTCTTGGATATCTCCTCCGACTGGCGTCTCAACGACCGTCACTTTTCACCTCTGCTCCACAGCTCCCCACACGTGTCCCAGCTTACCCTCTGCAACATGCTGCAGGGTGCAGTGGAGCTCGCTGCTGAGCACAACCAGAAAGTGCTTGAAAACCTGGCTAGCTCCCTGCAGATCCTGAAGTTCCAGCACCTCCTCTCCTCTGACCAGTCCATCAGGCATTCACTGGTTCTGCTTCTTCACCGCCTGATTCACCATGGCTCTGTCAACCAAGTGTCCATGTATTCCTGGCCTGTTCCTGACACAGTTCTTCTTGTTCTCATTTTGAGCATGAGTGCTGGATATTGGCGCTCAGGAAATGCCCTTGCTTACCACAGCAGCCCATGTGGCCTTTGCAGAGAGGAGGAAAAAGCCCAAAGCCAGGAGTCAGCACAAGAGCGAGCAGAGAGGAGCTGTTATGATGAGAGGGAGCACAGAGATGGTGAGAACCAGAAGGGATCCCCCAGGGCCCCAGAGGAGGCTGATGCTTGCCTGAACTCTGCCCTTTCCAGACCAAGAAGTCCTCTGCAAAACCAAGCATGTGAGGAGGGAAGCAGCAAGGTGACCTGTGACCCTGTTGGTTTTCAGTGGGGACAGTCTTGTTGCATCTCAAGCCAGCTGTCCTGTCGCTCTGCTCTTCGAAAGACACGCAGGCGGCTGAAACCTGCAGCGGGGAAGAAACGTCGCTGCCTCAGACGAAGCAGGGAACTGTATGCTGACCCAGAAGATCTGTATGATTTTGTTTTCACTGTTGCTAGAGAGGATAATTCAGGATTACTTGACAGAAACAGTGCTGCAGAGAGAGAAAATGCTGATAATTGGACCAGTTCCTCTTCAGGGTCTCCGTGCACTGGCCAGGCTGGCTGTAAGAGAAGAGGATCTGCTGGGATCTTTTCTCTGAAAGCTGCTTGCCGCTTCCGAAGCGTGTCCACGCTGGAATTGTTCTCCATTCCTTTGACTGGGGAGACATGTCGGACTTTGAGTAACTTGCTGAGCTCCTGGGTGTCCTTAGAAAACTTGGTGCTCTCTTATAATGGTTAGTGCTATAAACTGGTAGCTTCCTTCCAGACTACTCAGGTTTACCTTGATTTTATTTTTACTGTAATGGGTGTTGTAAGAGTATAGCTCTTGAGAATGTCACCAGTAGAGATGTTTAATGAACGTGAGGACTTGTTAGCAGAAAATGGAGTCTTTTTGCCTTAGAAAAGCCCCTGGCCTTATGCTTAAATGCTATGCAGAGAGGAAAAGGGAAGAGCCAGATGTCCACCTCCTGTATACAGAGTCTAGCTTAGCATGTGGATAATGCAGTCTGTGAGTTTAGTCTTTGACTTGGAGTCCTTGGCCGTTGGCACAGCTCCAGCTGCACACGTTGGTGTCTGGGTAGGCACAGCTAACACCTCTCTGTACAAATGCTGTTCCAGGCCTGGGTGATAACATCTTCTGCATCCTCTCTGGGCTCCGGGCCCTCTCCCGACACTCAGACTGCCACCTCCGCGTGGTGCGCATCAGCGATGTCTTCTCCCACATGCCCTGCATGGAGCTTGTTCGCTGCATCCTGAGTGCCTTTCCCCAGCTCCACACACTCTCAGTCAGCTTCGACCTCAAAAACCAGCTGGAGGGAAACAGACCAGAGGGGAACCCCAGCTGCAGTGAAGTAGAAATCCCAGGTAGGAATCATCTTACTAAGTGATGACCAGGATGTGGTAGGCAGAACTGTAAAAGCCTGACATGCACATCTGAACTTTACATTGGTACAATGATGTGTAACTGACCAATTACAGCCTCAGCTTTCTGATTTAGATGGTGTTGAAGTTTGTCATTCCCAATCTGATGTGCTCAGTGGAGTCTGAATCTTGGACAAAACATTTTATTGCTGTATGTCAGCCTGCTGCAGCACCAGCTCTGTAGAGCACCAGTCATAACCTGCTAGCAGTGACTGTCCTCACAGAGCCTACAAGGGAGCATACCCCACCGGATCTGTCATCTGGTTGGGAGCTTCTGCTTTGTTTAGCCTATTGATTGTGAGTCTCTAAGCCTTAGACAGAGCCTTAAGAAAAGAGGAAAGGCATCTCTTGATCATCACAATACCACAGGTGAGGGCAAAGCAGTGTCCAAGTCTCTGGATTACAGTCTAGGAGGTAGAGCAGCATGCTCTCAACTCCCAGGTCTCTTATCATCCTAACCAACCCTCGAATGACCAGAAAAGCAGCAAGCAAAGCTTGAGGGAACATGGAGTAGAGCCAGTTGCTGTGTTCTGGGCAAACACTGACTGGTTTGTCCATAAAGGGTGACCTTTTGTCAGGTGTTGTTTCACTGTGAGAACAAAGCAGAAATTGGTGGCTCTGTGATGTGGCAGGAGTCCTGAAACTAGCTTTAAGTGATTTACATCACCATAGGTCTGAGTTGCCTGAGCTCTGTGGGGCAGGGTGCATCACACAGGTACCAACCTAAACAAGAGTCATGTCAGGCACAGAGACTTCTTGCTCACTTGGGGACCTAGCTATGTTGAAGACAAGCACTCCAGACCAAGCTCTTTTCATTGTTCTTTGCTTTTCTTCCCTTAGAGAGCTGCTTGGAGCAGCTGGATATCAGATTCCCCAGGGAACCTCTGCACACCAAGTTCCTGCTGCCAGTGCTCAAGGCATCGAAGTCCCTCCAACAGCTGTCCCTTGACAGTGCCACACTGCCCTGTTCTCAGGAGCTTGGGCTTCTTCTGGAAGCACTCAAAGGTACTCTCCTACCCCATAGATAGCATCACTGGGACACACAGAATAGCTTCCTTGCTCCGATCTTCCGTCCTTTAGCATGAAGCTAGCTTAGGTGGGTCCATTTCTTCAATATGGACATCCTTGAAGTCATCTGAGAACAGGAAATGGGTGTCAACCAATCCAGTTTTCTGTGCTGAGCATGTGAGTGATCCTGCACAGCAGGATGGTTCCTTTTAATTACCTACAATCCAGCACAAATCCAGTCTAGCTCAGTTTCTGGCTGTTAGCTGGTAGGTGGGTCAAGGTCTTTCTATCCCAGGGACGTACAGCACTTTACCTGACAACTGATTTTGCTTTTAGAGTGTAACCCAAGTTTGAAGAAACTGAGCTTTCATGATGTGAACCTGGCTGAGCACCAGAAAGAAGTTTTGCTTTTGCTTCAGGATCCTGTCCTGCAAGGTATAGCAAATTCCTGGGTGCTGGTGCCTTGAAAGGTGATGCAGGTGGTTGCTTCTGGCTGGCTGACGTTTAAGAGTTGTTCTTTGGATGTGTAAGGTTCAGCCAAATGTCACTGACCCTGGAGCAGATCTGTAGCTGTTGGCAGAGTGGGAACAGGTCTGGTTCTTTGTGCCAGCAGGGCAGAGAGGAGCAGCTACAAATGTGGTGTATGCTGCAAAGTCCACAGTCTTGGCTATAAAACAAAGGTTTCTAAGCTGCCAAGCACATCAGCTTTTAATTGGGTCACCTGGCAGAGGCATTTCCCTGGATGTGATCTCTGCTTTCTTCCTGTGACAGAGTGGCAGAGCTGTTGTATGCAATCCACTGCTGGGGAGGCTTTGTTCTTGCAGATGGATTAAGGTCTGGAGCTGTCTGCAGGATGTAATTATGGAATAATGAAGCGTGCAGGGAGTACTAACATGTACTCTCAATCCGTTTCTTCTGCAGAAATCACATTTTCCTTCTGCCGGCTGTTTGAAAGCTCTACTACAGAGTTTTTGTCAGAAATAATCAATACAGTGAAAAGAAATTCATCTTTGAAGAGCCTCAAACTGCCTGGGAATCGCCTTGGTGGGTACACTGAATGTTGCTATGGGGCCTTGGCCTTAGACCAGCTCTCCTGGAGACAACTTTGGGGTTGCAGTTAGGAGCAGTGGTAGCAAGTGAACTAAACATGGATGGACAGAGTGGATTTAGCTCACAAAATCAGGACAGAGTTTTTAAGGCAAAATTTCAGTTGCATTCTGCAGTGTACCAAGAGCCCAGATGCTGCATGAGCATTATAGTTGCTTTTCTCTGCAGCAAAGACAGGTATCAGCAAGATACCAGATTTGGCTGAACACTGATCTGCTTCAGACTCTTTAACAAGAACAGATCCAGAAGCAAATGTAGTGCCTGTCATCCAAAGGCACAGATTTTGCTGGAGTTTGGGATTTTTTTGCCTTAAAAGCTCTCAGCAGCCACTAGAGTGATGGGGATAAGAAAGGGTTTGTGTCAAAGAACTGGAACTGAATTTACAAAAACAAATAGGCTTTTTAGATCACAGAAGTATCTGAGAAGTGAATTTCAGGTAAATCCAGAATAGAGGTTTCTGTTTTGTTAATTAAATGGGAACATCTAAAATACACCTGATTTCTGAGGTTTGAGTTTAAATCCTGGTCACTGAATTCTCAAACCCAGGATTGCCCCATCAACATGTTTCCCTTGCCTTGAGTGCTGTGGGGTCAGAAGTGTGCATTTGCTTTAGGCCACTGAGGGTGACAAACTGAGGGTGCAGAGATGAGCCCTTTGTGCTGCATGCACAAGTTCACAGCCTCCTTTCTGCATCATGATGCCAGCCCTGTGGCAATTTTAACGTTTAAGAGAGTTCTCAATTTGCATGTAATAGGTTCATTTCTTCCCCTCCTAGGGAACCACAGGCTGGTTGCTCTTGCAGATATTTTCTCTGAAGATTCCTCCTCTGCTCTTTGCCAGCTGGATGTCAGGTATTCTGCTTTAGTTCTGAACACTGAACTTCTTGGTTGAGAAGGGTCAGGTCTGAACCAGGCTCAGTCAGCAGAAGCCTGAGCATGCTTTTGTCCTTAAGTGAATGTGTATGAGAGAGAAGCTTACAGAAACACTGCAATGGGCACATACAACCTCAGAGACTTCCAGCATCTCTGAGGCATCTCACTGTTCCTCTAATAAATGTTATGAATGTATAAAAGGAACAGTGAGATGCCTCAAAGGCTCCATCTTAAAAGCTGCTTTGTTTTGCTGCTCCCTTGGGAAGGCTGCTTCAAGCCCTTACTGCACTGTAGGTTAGAACACCCCTTAGGCATCAGTGGGACCAGCACTGTTCCCACTGCCCCTCCATAGGGGTTGAATGCTGTCATTGCCCTGCTAGATCCTGTGAATGCCTCTGTGTTCCTTTCCTCATCTTTGGTCTTCAACCTCAACTGCTGTTCTTTTCTTGAAACTGAGAGGAAGTAACCTTTATGAAGCACATGGAAAGTGACATTCTGCAATACAAATGATAGTTTTGCTTGATTTTCCCCCCCTTCTTTACACCCAAATGGCTCAGGTTGCCAGAAGTCCACAGGGTTGCCAATTTATTTAACCACAGCCACTTCAGCAGCCTTCAATTCTGACTGCTGTGGTGCCTCTCACAGGATGAAGTCCAGCATGCAACTTCATATTTATTTACACATCTGTGCAGGGGAAATGACCTTTTCATCTAAAACACCAGGACTTGCCAGATGCTGTCCAGATTTTCCCAGAAGGAAGAGATAAATGATCACTCACTGCTGAGGCTTGCACTGGGATCTGTAGGTTGGGCCAGGCAGTTGACAGACTGAAGTGCTCCTGGCACTGCTTAGGCAGCCACCTGGGTCCTGCAACATTTTAAGCTGGTCTACTTAAGTCAGTAGTAAGGAGGCCAAGATAACAAGTTTGTCAGTGGTTGCTATCTTAGTATTAAAAAGTTTCCAGCCTTTCATATTCTTGTGCTTCAGTTTTGATGTTCATCAGAACTAAGACCACACAAACTTATATTGTTGAAGACAGTTGTACTTTGTGTTGAAACATCCTCAACTACCTGCACTGGCAGTCTCTAGAAGGAACAGTCATTGAAACTGCTCAAATTGTAGCCTAGACTTTTAATGACTTTGTTTTTGTCCTCCTTTCCCTGAAAAGCTCAAATTGCATCAAGCCTGATGGGCTCCTGGAGTTCACAAAGAAGCTGGAGGGCCATATCCAGCAGAGAGGGGGACAGATTCAATTCACACACCTCCGCCTCTTCCAGAATTGGCTGGACCAGGATGCTGAAACAGCTCAAGAAGCACTTCAGCGTCTCAAAGCTGTGTGCAGTGTGGTCAACGACTCATGGGACTCCTCCCAGGCCTTTGCTGACTACATCAGTGTCATGTGATGGACACAGGAGCAGCACAAAACTGATCAGCTTCAACTAAGTAGTTCAGTCCCTGGCCAATAAGATTTTTTTCACAGCACAGGTAGGGCTTTTTTCCCCTGCTTCAGGCAGAGTACAGTTTTTCTTGTCACTCTTCCATTTATTTGAGGAAGGGGAACCACAGTGAAGTAACACACAGAAGACTGGGTCAACAGCTGTATTTGCAGGTAGTCTGACTATTAACATCATCTCAGTTGGAGTACTTTAAGTGGGACAGATAAGCTTCTGTGTCTTCCTGCAGACCTCTGGCCAAGCAGTTCTTCATTTCACTGAGTGTTGTTGCAAACCATTTTGTTTCAGCCAATGTCTATCTCCATCTTGGATAGACTCAAAAGCTACCTGGATAACCAGGTCCTTGACAATCAGGTCTAGGTGACCTTGCTTTTGAGCATTAATGTTAGGCAGTATGGCTTGGAGGTCCCTTACAACTTCAATCATTCTGTGATCTGTGAAATAAGAACTCCTCTCTCTACTTGGAACAGAAAATAAGGTAAGAGAGCCCCCAACCTTAACCTTTTTGGGAAAATTATACTAAAGCAAAAAAACCCCAAACCAATTAAATCATTCCTTCTGTACCAAGTGGCCTGCTATTGATTTGCAATCCTGTTGCCCATCTCCACTGTCTGCATTCATTTTACAGAGGTTTTGAATGGTTTGGTTTTTTGTAACATTTTGATAATAAAATAATTAAGACCCATAAGGTACAAAAGTGTGAGTTTTATTACTGGCTTGTAAGGTGATCTAATTAAAACACTCTGCCAGATCAGGGGATCCTGCCCATAACAAAGCAAGTGGTTTCAGAAATGGAGTTACCTGAGAGCCTGATTTCTAACTGCCTGCATGATCTTTCTGACCAGATGTTCAACATACAAGCCAAATCATTTTTTTTTTTCTCCTGTACAAATCTTCTTGTTCCTGAGTTATCAGCAAGGTTCACATTTCGTAACAGAAATGGATCCTCCAGGTTTCTAATCAGCAACTTTTGTAATGACTTTTCACCAAATATTTAAAAATTAACTGGAGAAAAAAAATGTGAAATGTGAAAACTCTAAGCCATAGCCATCAAGGGAAAAAATCATGACTGCATACATCAAGTGCTATAAAACTGCAGGCTTAAACCTGAAGACGAAACTTGGCTGAGGAGAAGGCACAAACACCAACACCACAAGCACCAGTGCTGAATCTGCTCACACATCCACTTATTCCCAGTGCCAAAGGGCTGTTTTTCAGGCATGCAATGCAACACAGCACAGAGAAACCCACAGACGACTTGCTGCTGCAGACGCTAACCAATGCCAAGGGGCTTCCAGCCCCTCAGAAACCATGCTGCTCTACAGTCCCACAGCCACACAACAGGCCAGCATGTACTGCTACCTACTTCTCCTTTCCTTGAAAGGGATTAAAGAGGGGTTGGCTGCAGTAGCAGCCTGCCCTTGCCCCCACAGGGGACGGTAACCTGTCAAGGAATCCCTCGCTGCTCCTCATGGGAGTGATGATGAAAGGTGAAGGTGACAGCAGCATCCCAGGCAGCCTTCAGCACAGAGTCCTGCAGGCCTCGCTTATCGGCACAGTGGTTCCACTGGGAGAGGTCGGAGGTACAGTCGGAGCCCTCGGGAGGAGGCCGCACCTGGTGGCCGTTCACACATCGGCGACACTTGATCCTGAAAGAGAGCCAGGACAAAAATCAACACAGTTCCACTGCTGCTTTGGTTGCTTTAAAACAAATGCAGCCCACTGACATTTGGATTAGCTCCCCTCCACCTGCAGCACAGGCAGTTGGATGTTCAGACAGGTTAATTACTACCACCTTTTGCTTAAATGCCCAACCACCTTCTGGTACATGTGACATGAGAAATGACCCCCATCTGGAAACCCTGTGTTCCCTTTCTCATGGCACTCCTCCTCCACATTGAACCACATGAGAGTGGTCCAGCAGGACCCAGAGGAAATTTAGGAGTTTGTCCTGATAGGTGAGGGATGGTGCTTAAAGCAGATCTGAAGTGACACCCCTGCTGCTAACACATTCTTAGCACTGCACCACACTTCCTGAGCTCGAGTGTACAACATGCTCCAAACCACCCTATGCTGGCTCCCACCACAGCCACCAGGTTGTGCTCAGGCTGTACAGGAGATCTCCTCCTGAGCTGCCACATAAGGAGACAAAGAGCATCAGCAGCCCTGCCAGCAAAGCTTGTTGCTATGCAGACAAGATACCTGCACAGAGCTAAGCTTTGAGTCAGCTTAAAACTAATCCTCTTCAGTTCTTGCCTGAACTAAGAGAGTCTTAACTTTCAGTGAGGTGTTTTCCCACACTCCCTATCCTCTTTCTGGTGGCTACAATACTACAGGTCTCAGGGGTGAGGAAGAAGGGCAGACAACAGATTCTTTTAGTCCCCAGAACAGAACTTGGATCAGCCCTATGAATTCATAGCAGATGGAATAGTCCTGGAAGCAGCTCAGCATTTGGAGATCATAATCCACTATGAGAGCAGCAATAAAGGACCAAGCTGGGCTCCACAGTCTGAACACCTCAGATCAATTTCTCTCTACCAGCTGCAGTTATTTCGCAGCCTCAAAATACAGGCAGCAACAAGAGTTGCTCACTTGTCAAAGGAAAGCCATGATGGTTGGACTGCAAAATGAGGACAGCAAGGAAGTGCTTATCTACAGGTGCTAACAGCTTCAGGAAAGTGAACACTTGAAGCTCTTCCTCTCTAAGCTTTCTCCTGCTGCCTGAGGAAACCCCTAAACCAGCAGACCAAAGTATGGAGGATTTTCTTTGCTGACTCCATCCATTAGTCATTCAGTATACTCACTTGTCATGGGTGTCACTGGTGGTGGTCTCATTCAGTGTGAAGAGCTCCTTCAACTCCCCAAGTGAGAAGTGCCTTTCTACATCCTGCTCCTCATCCACCACGCAGCTGCTGAGGGCTTTCTTGTGGGTCTGCCGCTGGAATATCTTCTCCTCTATGGTCCCTGTCTACAGGAGAGTCAAAGATGAAGCACAGTCAGTACACTAAAAGGAGCACTGCCTTTAGAAAGTGTCACAAATCAGATGTCATTGAGCTGTCAGGACCACTTAGTGCCCTGCCAGACCAGTGCAAACAGGCATGTTTTACCACCTGCAGTCCAACCATATCCTATTTGGTTGCTGATCTAACACTGTTTTGATTCTCTTGTCTTTTATTCTGGCTACAGAGGCAAATCCAATGGATATATGGATGAGGAAGAAGAGGTGGACCTGCCACTTGTGGCTGAAGTTCACATACCACACCAGTTTATGCTGACAGGAAGGAAGGGAAAGGAGCTGAACAGCTACAGCCATTCCCTGACAAAACAAAACCAAAACAACCCAAAACAAAACAAAACACACACCACAAAACCACACCAAACACAACCTACCCCACAAATAGCCCTGGGTGAGATAAGCATCAGCAGTTATTTGCTGGTTCACCCACACATAGATCAAGTCACAGCCACTGTCTGGAGGGAAATGACTACTTCTAGAACAGGTGTGCAGAAAGCTCAGTATGCTACATTTTGAAGGCAAAAGTCTAAGAGCAATATGTGAGTTTTGCAAACACATGGAATACAAAGGGGCAGATTGGTCACGATTTGCAGACCACTTTCCTAGTTCTAGAAGCAAAGATGCTCCCTGCTTCCAGGTCAGAATGCAAATAGGACACCATAAGGAAGAGAGGTGCAAAGAACAACATCTGTTATGTCAAAGTACAATAATAATTGATCAAGGAAAATAAGCTCACACACACCCTGCCCCCTAAAACCCCAAACAGAAAAAAATCCAGCCCCAAAATCCCTGCAGTCTGAGCTAATGAGAAGTGAAGGTAAACAAGGGAAGAGAGCAGGTGTTTCTGAGCAGTAATCACAACTGACACTGCTGGACAAAGTGGTACAGTAGCCCAAAAAGGACTGTCTCTGCTTTTCCTCTACAGAGCAGCTATCCCCCCTGCTAGCTGTCAGTCCCAGTCCAAAAGCTGCTGTGAATCTGGGAATGCAGTAGTTGTTTATTAAGTACATGTACACACAACCAAGCCTGACTGCAGCAAGGCTGAGAAACAGTAACTTTGGTGCCACACACCCCACAAAATTAATGAAGTCAGATCCCTAAACAACTTCAAAGGAGCATCAGCTCTAGAAGGCCACAGTTGTTTCTATGTCTCGGAAGTCAGTCACCATTAGAAACCAAGCCCTGCAGTAATGACCCTCTAGCTTGAACCTTCATGGTTTTCCATGGCAACACATCTAAGGGTAGGAAGCAATTAAGTTCCAATTAATTCTGGTCACCGACACAAAAGAGTTTTTTCCCCTGCTAGTCTCAATCACAGCAGCTGCAGCCTAGGCTGGCACCAAGAACTCTCAGGCTGAGGTGAGAGGAGTAAGACTCACTGAAAGCAGTCGATAGATGTAGCAGGTCTTCTTCTGGCCATCTCGCCACACACGAGCCATGGCCTGCTCATCGTTAGCTGGATTCCAGTCCGGATCGAACATAACCAGTCTGTTAGCCCCGATCAAATTCAAACCACAGCCACCTGCTTTGCTGCTTAACATGAAGATAAACTCAGGGCTCTGTGGAGAAAGGAAGGCTTGGATTAAATTACAGAAGCAACCAGATTTTTACTCGCACTGTTCAGAACTGGCAGGGGAGATGCTCACGACCAGCAGGTTCTACTCACTGAGGGGCTGTTGAACCTCTCCACAATCTTGGCTCTCTTTTTAATGGACATGGTGCCATCCAGACGGACATATAAATACCTACAACACACAGCACTTATTGCAGCCAGGCTGCAGAGACATTTACAACATCCCCCCTGCATGAAAGAGCAAAATCCTTCACAAATAGAATCACAGAATGCTAGGGTTGGAAGGGACCTCAAGGATCATTTAATTCCAACCCCCTGTCATAGGCAGGGACACCTCCCACTAGTACAGGT
>VWYK01064559.1:12950-35859 GCA_013399775.1 Semnornis frantzii | reverse complement strand
CAGGCTCATGTTGAGTTTTTCACCAACCAGACCCCCAGGTCCTTTTTCTCAGAGTTGCTCTCCAGCCATTCACCACCCAGCCTGGAGTTGTGCTGTGTAACAAAATCCTGGGCTTTTGGAGATTTTGCAGAAGGTCAGAGCTTTTCAGCAGAGGGACCCCAGTAGCCAAAGTACAAGCCACATTAGCTGCAATTCAGGGACATGTGGGGTCAAAGCCAGATCCCAAGTTCCTGCTGACTGGAACTTTAAAAATAGCCAGTTTCTTTTACAGTGTAGGCTCCAAGTACAGGATTAAACAAATGAAGCCTAAAGACAAACCTCCTGTTCCTGCAGAGCTTTTCAAATAGGTCTAGTGTCTGAGTGTAGTTAGACACTAAAACCACCTTGTCATTACTGGTGCTTTTTGTAACAGCAAGAATGTAGTCCAGAACCAGCATCTTTCCTGGATAAAAAGAAAGAAGAAAGTTAGAGCAGAAGTTCCCAAATTCCAGCCCTTGGAGGGGCATTTGATAAAATGCTACCTGTTGTCTCATGGCTCCTTGCATTCAACACTATATTGGTGCTGTTGAGTTCCCCAGTACCTGAAAGCTGGGGCTCCACAGATTTAGTGCTGTAGCCAGCAGGGAACAAGTCCAGGGCTCCCATAAAACCTTCTTCCTCTTCCACACACTTATCATGGATAAGAGCAGGGTCTGGAGAATGAACAGAGTTCAGACTGTGGAGTGCACAACAGAGATCCAAACAATCCCCCTCAACAGCCCAAAACCCAAACACATTGCAGGAGTGGAACAACTCACGATTGCAGAGCTTCTTCAAGGAAGTGATGGAAGAGAGAGAGGATACACTGATTTTGCCCTCCTTCAGTTCCTCCACTGGCTTGGCTTGCTTCAGGAAGTTCTTGTACAGCTCAGCCTGCAGAGGTGTCAGTCTGAAACATAGCAAAAGCTCTGCAATCTCACTCTGCACTCCAACTGACCCTATCCATCCTTCCTCCTCCATCTACACATCTCCTTTTTTTTTTTTTGCTACAACACAGCCTAGAACTGCCTCCAAGGCTGATAGAAGAGCATTAATCTCTCAGTCCAAAGCTGGGATAGAAGCTTACAGATATTCTGCATGCCCCAGAGTTCTGCTGTACACAGCTGCCCAAAGCACACCAGCTGGCTGCCAAAACCACCACTTGTGGGTTGTCCATCCCTGTTTCAGGAGGGAAAGCAACCTATCTCCAATGGCTACAATTCAGTTCTAGAGGGAAGCATTGAAGGGCTTTCTGCAACTTTTCAATCCTTCCTGTTGTTGCTACCATTTCCCAAGCAGTGTATGTGCTTTCTGGTACCTGCAGCAGACCACCTGCTCAATCTTCACAGGCAGGTATTTGGAAAGGATGTCTGAAGTTCTGCGGATTAAACACCTGCAGGGAGGGAAATTAAATTCAGATGCTTGGATGACATCAAACCCCTGTTACATCACTGTTGCTCCTCCTCACAAGCTGAACACAAAATCCCTTTGATAGCTTATCTCCCAAAGTCTGTGACCTTCCAACACATAGTAAAGGCCAGATACCCACCATTCAAAGCTATGCTAAGAGGTTCCAGTCCAATAGAGCCCACTGTCTCTGTCAGGCTTCCTAATTTGGTTCATGAGATTTGGAGGGATCAGGCATAACTCCACCTAACAGAGCCCTGTGCCTCAGGAGAGACACTCAGCTCTTAGAGACACTCAGCTCTTCTTTAGACTACCATCGAACTGTTGGATTGATTCCAGAGGAGGCCATGAAGATGCTNGGCTGGGGAGGGACTATTTACAAGGTCTTGCAACGACAGGATAAGGGGTAATGTCTTTAAACTGGCAGAGGGGAGATTTAAACTAGATGTTAGGAAGTTCTTTCCAGTGAGGGTGGTGAAATACTGGCAGAGGTTACCCAGAGACATTGTGGAGGCTCCCTCCCTGGAGATGTTCAAGACTAGGTTGGATGAGGCCTTAAGTGACCTGTTCTAGTGGGAGGTGTCCCTGCCTATGGTCAAGGGTTGGAACTGCATGATCTTTGAGGTCCCTTCCAACCTAAACCATTCTATGATTCTCAAAAAGTAGCATGGACAGCCAGCAAGGACAGGATTTAACCACACTATGGACACAACTCAAAGTACAAGCAGGCAGCAACCCATTAAATAGTTTAGTCTCCATCCTCAGTCAAGGTCGGATCTTTGTCTGGCCCAAGATTTCAACAAAGGGCATATTCTTTGGGGCTCTAGAAACTCCCCATGGGGCAGCTCTGCCACACTTCAGGAAAGGTGGAATGGACAACAGAAAGCACTGAACTGAGCAAATAGAATAAGAAAGAGGTGCAGAAACCCAATTCTGCCAGGAAACATCAAAAATATGTTATGAAACCTACAGAAGAAAAACAGCAGAGAGATTATGACAGCCCCAAAATCTGTCAAAGGCTGTTAAAGAAAGGCATCATCTGGTCTCCAAACCCATAAGCAGTAGGATGAAAAGTAACAGGCTTAAGCTGAAGTAAGGAAGATTTATGTTACCCATTAAGAGCATTTTCAAACTGCAAAGACAGTGATGCCCTGGAAAAGGTGTCCTGGGAAATTTGTAAGGTCTTCAGTGCTGTGGGGGGTGGGTTAAGTAGGGTATGCTTCAGATCTCACATCTGCTACCTTAAGACATTAAGGTGGTTTGGACACCTTCTCCAGGGTCCTTCCAGCCTTACACCTATGATTCAACATGCCTTTGCATCACTGTCCCATTTAAAATTCCCACCAAATTCAATTGATTTATCTGTTACCACTTCAGTGTTTCATCTTCCCTAATTCTGCATCACAACTATTACACAATAAAGGACAAAAAAGTCAACATGCCTGAACACACTTTTACACCTCTTTCCCATCAACTAGAAAAATAAATGAATGCATCTCAAGAAGCAATAAACTCTTCTCAATTTGTCCTTTCTCTTAGGCTACTGCAAGCCAACCTGAGTCAAGGTCAGAGAGGCTGCACTCAGTGTGAAATTGAATTTATCATGACTATGAACTACAGGATTTTATTTGTGATGCTTGCAAAACCTCAGATTAAAAAAAAAAGAAAGAAATGAAGATAGAAGCAATGCTGAGAATTCAAAAGTCTCTATTCAGAGCTCTTAGAGAGGGACAAGCACCTGCCAGCAGATGTGGATAAATTGGTTGTGTTCATGAGAGGAAAAGAAACCAGGTTTAAAGAAACACCAAAAATCAACCAAAAAGAAACAGGACACCATTTTGTCTCATAGAGCTGCTTCTTGAGGATCAAGTGACATCTCTGACACTAGCAGTCTAATCTCATTAGCTCTACAGAGCCAACACAGCAACAAAAGTATAAGCTGGACTCTTGTGGCTTGTGCAATCAACAGCAGAACTGAGTGACATTCCTTACACTCTTTCTGTCAGCCACTCAACATCTGGGCTGGATGCCTCTCAAGTCTGCCCCAGTTTACACCATAATTACATTGACACAAACAAAAGGATGCTGCCTGACTATTCAGATCCTAAGAGAAAACAGAAACAGAAGAGTCAAATCATGATTCAGTACCTGAGTACACTTGCTTGGGGGTGACTTCAGCGAACTGTGCTATCTTTCAGCCTAAAGCTGCACGAGATGTAGGTATCTCAGGCAATAAATACTTGCACAATCACTTGATGAAAAGACACAAGTGGCAAGAGAATTCATTACAGCTACAACTGTAATTTGGAAAGATAGCAGTGTTCACCAAGGGATTATGCAAAAGCTCTACAAAGAGAAGAGGGATGAAGTTCACCTGTTCACAATGCTGATCAGCTCTTTAAGCCTCTCTTCTCCTTTGTGTCGCTCGGCTTCACTCGCATCTGCATCTCTGCCTTTCAAGATGGGAATTTCAAAATGTCTTTTAAATTCCTGTGCAGTCCCTGTACAAAGCAGAAGCAAAAGAAGGTGACAACTACTACCAAATAACCTCTGATCAGTACCACACAGCCCCAGTTATCACATCACAAGCATGGGGCCCAGCAGATAAAACAAACTCTCACTCCCCATTGGTATGATTTGTTTTTCTTTCTAGCCAGGAAAGATTCAAACAAGGCAGGCAAAGCTACAGCAGAAAACCATTCTGTACTTCAACCACAATACACTGCCAAAGGTCATACAATTTTAGTTAAACTTGAGTCCAGTCAGCCATGTATAGCTTTTGATTATATTCCAACTGTACTTTTACTCCCAGATTTTGTCCTTGCAAACAACAGCACAGGCATTGTGTGCCTCATCCAAAATTATCTGTAATCAGCTGCTTATTACTGGTGATAGGCTGAAAGTGGGAAAAATTACTACTGCATATGTGCAGCTTTGCTGGCAGTAGTTACAGCATTAACCTCATCTCAGAGCTGGTTGTGCACAGAGACTAGTCTTACCCAAAGTACAGGTCAAAGGGAGCAGGAAAAGAAAAACACATTAGCTCCTGGTAATAACTACCCAAAATAGGCACATTAAAGCAGCTGCAGAACATCTACCCCACTTATCACATCCTTTCCTTGAGAAATCCTAGGGGCAGAACAGCTGAACAGGAAAATGTACAGTCCAAACGCTGCTTGTAAGACTAAGAATCTGATGAATGATGTTTAACAAGAGTTGTGCATGCACTAGAATTAATGAGAAGCCTCTTGGACTGGATGCTAAACAATCTTGAGACAAGCATGGGTGACAAGTTACAGCAACAAGGAAATGATTTACAGATTGTGTATTTTCATTCTTTGATAGAAAAAAAAAAAATGATCTCTCTTGACAAAGACAAGCTGCTCCACACAGGAAAACAGTAGACCTGCTCCCAACCCAGTGATGCAGGAGAGGATGCAATGACTAATTTACTTTTAAAATAAAAGTAGATCTTGCATACATAAACAAAACACAGGAATCAGAGTCCACTACTTGCAATTGCAGAGGGTGTTTGATTTTGAAAACTCACACTGATCTCTCATCCAGATTCTTTTCTATCTCAGAGGAAGCCAGCCCCATATTCACTGTCTGCCTTAAAAAGTAAGAACAGTCTTAATGTCAAATGCTGGACATCATCTACAGCTTTCTCTCAGATTATGTGAAAGCTGGAGAGCAGACTGACAGAAATTGGGGCTCTGCTGCCTGACTCTGCCATGAGGTACAGCATTCCAACCTGTAGTCACTTCAGTCTCCTGTTTCAGATGGATACATGAGAGAGCAGGGAAAATCTGTCTCACAGGCTGCCTCTGTACTCAACATAGAGCATGTCATGTCAAACCCTCTTCTCTACAGAGCTTTCTTACAAAGACATTCCTGGCAAATCAATCTGAATTTGCTACAGCCTAGGAGTGCAGTGGGAAGTACATTACTAACTGGCTCTTCCTGGCCAGCAACTCCTGCAGACTCTCCAAGGTCTTATTGTCAGAGAAACTCCTAGCCTAGGTGGACATCTTGGCTGACTAGTAGAGCTACACAAGATCAGCCATGTAGTACTCAGGGTCTTATATTCATTTTACTCTCATTAATCCCCATCTCAAAATACCTGTTAGACTGCTGTACTTTACCATTTCCTTGAAGGAGAGCTCTGCTAATACACAGACTTTAGAACGGAAGATCTTGATCTAGACTTTCCCGATAAAAACTGAAGGAGAATAAGTTTCCAACCTGTACATGACCTTTCTTCTCACTAATGTCTTTGCTGCTTCTGCTGGCACTGACAGCTAGGGAAGGCCTTGCCGGCCACTTTCTCCTCCCTCATAACTCTCACACATTCACCTCTTACCTAGGATGCCTGAGTTGACAAAGTGCACCAGGCTGAAATATTCAAGCAGGTCGTTCTGGATGGGGGTGCCTGAGATAAGGACTCGGCGAGGTGTATTCAAGCTGTTGAGAGCCTGGTAGGTTTGGTTTTCAGAGTTCTTCAGTCTATGCCCCTTTGAGGAAAAAAAAACAGAAGGCAGCTTGGAGATCCTCATCAACACTGACATGCTGTATCTCCCACAAGGCAGCTCCCCACTTTGCAGAATCATAGAAACATCCAGGTTGGAAAAGCCCCTCAGGAGCACCAAGTCCATCCTAGAACCCTCCTCTACAAGATTCACCTTTAACCATATCCCCAAACACTACATCCAAATGATCCTTAAACACATCCAGGGTGGGTGACTCCACCACCTCCTTGGGCAGCTCATTCCAGTCCCTGACCACTCTCTCTGTGAAAAATTTCGTCCTAATGTCCAACCTAAACGTCCCCAGCCTCATGAGGACATTACCCCTTGTTCTGTCTCCAATTACCTGTGAGAAGAGCCCAGCAGCAGCCCCTCCACAATGTCCCTTCAGGTAGTTGGTAGACAGCAATGAGGTCTCCCCTCAGCCTCTTCTTCCTCACACTAACCATCCCCAGCTCCCTCAGTCGCTCCTCATAAGATCTATTCTCCAGTCCCTTCCCCAGCTTGTTGCCCTCCTCTGGACCTACTCCAGCACCTCCACATCTCTCTTGTATTGTGGTGCACAAAACTGAACACAATACTAGGCGTGGGCTAAGCCTTGTACCTGTTGCAAAAGACTTCTTTCAAAGGTAAGAAGCTGATGGGAAACCCGAAGCCATTCTGTGAGCAAATATTGTATCACAGGCTTTCCAGACCAGGAACATCAAGCCTCACCCAAGAGAGTCTACCATGAAAACTGTGACCTCCACGTGGCATAAGAACTGTTTTTTTCTTCAAAGACAGGGTCATTTTCAGCTACCAACACTAGGCACTGAACTCCTGACCAGTAACATTGCATCATCCAAGGTCAGTATCACAAGCCTATATTCAGGTTTGCCATGCCTTTGCACACTAATAAAAGAGGTGTAGAATCTCTTTAGAGGGGTGATCTGAATATAGGCCCCATTCCCAGGGAAAGCCACTTTATTAGCATCTGAGTGCCATGGAGTAGGACAAAGCACAAGTGATAAGACGCTTTTTACAAGTGCCAGAGCACTGCAGAGCTGAGTATTTACTGGGAACATAGGGAAGTCACACAGCTAAGGATCTGCATTCCCAGCATCCCCAGCTGCTGGTCCCATTCCTGAGGTACTACGAGTGTGAGGAGTCATGGACATGGTAGATGGGAGCTACACGTGTAAGGGTGCTCAATCTCTTTAAGTTCCCCTCAGCACAGCTCCAGCAAGTGCTAACCCAAACCACGGGGCGGCACTGCTATTAAAGAAATCCTCTACATGGCAGCAGAGGACATCCCTAGCAGCAGCTGAAGCCTCCAGCTTGATCATTTCAAGGAAGGAGAGGGCACTTGCTTTATTTTTGTCCTTCAGAGCACCTCTGGCTCTTGCAATCTATAACCGCAAATAGGGAACACTAAATGAAAAAATAACTCCATTTAAGCCATGTAAAAGCAGAGCTTGGCAAGGCTATGTCCATCAGTCAGTAGGCAGGGAGCGAAGCTAGGTCTGTTTCCTCTTGAAAAATGAGGTAACTCCTCACCTAAGCTCTGCTACCTCTGTTCCAAGCAGGTAATTACAGAGAGAGGATGAGGGTCCTGCCATGGTCCTTCAAACTTCTCCACAGCACAGAGTAAGAAGGTCAGATAAACTGACTGACAGAAGCCAACACTACACAAAAGAGCATGCTGAATTATAGAATCATTTAGGTTGGGACAGTCCTCAAGAGTTCAATCTGTTGTTCAAAACAATCAAGTTAAAAATTACTGGGAACATGAAGCCAGGCCACACAGAAAATACTTCTCACTTTAGCGAAGACAGACACAAGTGAGAGGAGTGAGCTACATTACCAGTCTGACAGAGCAAGGCCTCTTTCAGAGTCAGACAGGCAGCATGCCTCCTTTTTGCTACGTTTCATATTGAAAGAGACCTAGTAGGTGTCCCCAGCTTGCTAGGGACCCACAAGGTGATCACAGTTACCACTACATGGAGTTTCTTTGTATCTCAGATCCTGGAAACACTCTCTCTTGTTGAAGCTCGCAAAGTATGGATAGCCCAGTTACCAGGGCACTCTCAAACACCAGAATGGCTCCATCCACAGCTAAACCATGCCTTCCCTCCTATGAAAGCAGAGCTGGTTTTGCCCAGATCTCAAGAAAAAATCAGGAATATATTTTCCTTAAAGACTCTCCTGTACCTCATCACAGATGACAAGCCCAACACTACCCTTCTGTAATGCCTCAGCGTGGAGTCGGAAGGTCTCATAGGAGATGATGAGGATGGGCGAAGGCACTCGCAGGCCACGCTGGTTCATAAAGCCAACTGCAGATGGAAAGGGAGGAAAGAAAAAAGAGGATGAGGAAAACTAACAGCAGTTCTGTAGTCAAACTTTTTGCCTTAAAAATCTCTGTTTCAATTACTCTGTGGCATCCCTCCCACCCATGTGTATTCATGTTCCTTTCCTCAAAACTGTTCTGACCCACTTCCAGCTCCTCCCCTGGCTTCTGACTGGAGCAAACGAGGCACTGCTGCAATTGCCCTAATTTAAGCACGTGACTGGACCAGAATCATTCCAAAAGATCAGCCATTACCAAACATGCAAAGGCCTGATCTAAACATATTAGGGGAAGATTTTCATCAGTCTCCAGAATTCTAACGACAGCCCAGAGATGTTCACATCGGCCACTTCCTCCAGTGCAAGACTTTGAGCCAAGCCAACCAACCACAGAGTTTGCAAATATTTCTGTACCTAGTTTACGGTCAATCTCTTCTTTGGAGCCTCCATCAATGGCCAGTGGCTGGATTCTTCCCCCCAGCCATTTCTCTACTTCATTGTACCAGTTTCTCACCAGGCTGGAGGGAGACACCACCATGGCTTTGTCGATTTCAGGCTTGCAGTCTGGACTTTGCCGAAGAAGAGTCCACATGAGCGTGATGCACTGCAGGGTTTTGCCCAGCCCCATTTCATCTGCCATGATACAGCCATGGCTCCCAGGGATCCGCCGGCTCGTCACGCATTCCCAGAGGAATTTTACTCCCTGCCAAAAAATTGTTCTCTCAAAAGCAGGAAAGGCACATCAACAGGATGACAACTTCATTACAGCTTCATTACCACAATGCACAGGACAGATACTACAACAAACAGGAAATCTGTGTAGTACATCTCTGGGGACATGTAGTATTCTAATGAGACGGAGGGAAATCACCCGAGACACAGCTAAAATGCAGCCACATCTGGTTTGAACAGAATTACTGGTGCCAGGCTCCAGTAAAATGCCTGAAATCTTACTACGTACTGCATAATTATAATGAATTTCCTGGCATGAATTCCCAGAAAAATCTGCATTAGATAGACCCAGGCCATCAGCTAACTTGTATCAATCACAAAGAGGTTAATCATCTTAACAACACACAATTAGATAGTTTTAAAAACATGAAATTATAGACTGAGCAGAGCTGTTTCTGCTGCCTGATTCACTCCCAAAACACTCTCAGCATCCCTCACTGCTTCTGCCTAGGAGTACAATGACTCACCTGGGGACTCAAAGTTCAAAGCATATTTAGCTTCAGAGAGGACACAGAGCTGAGGTTATAGCCTTTTATCACATGGTGGAAGGCTGCTCTGACACATTACCAAGATAGATTGAAAAGAGACATCATAAAGTATTCCTCTATCACGTGATGAAAGAGTCAGAGAGAACCAGGGCCTCGTGCTGGGAACGTACAAGCTCCCTGCATGGTGTCAATGGAGCAGGGAGTGAGGGACACAACCCAAACACACCTGGACAGATTCACCCACCCTGTGCTCCACTAGGATGAGGAGGCACCTTCACTTGAACTTCCATGTCCTTTTTTTTTCTCTTTCTCAGGCCCTCAACAACAAGCCGATAAGGTTTATTTAAGCCAGATGAGCAAAGCAGATTACTGAAAAAAATGGTGCATTTGGCAGGAGATCCAATTGGGTACTCTCCCAGCAAATGGACAAAAGATATGACAAAGAATGAAGCTGTACAACAGTCTAGGAGCACCACCTGAATAAAGCAGCACAGGAATCTTAGCAGGCAAGGACTTATTAGTCAGGCCAGAACAGAAACTGCTTTATCAGAGATACTTAGCTGTCAAAAAAAGATAGCGTGCCTAGGACATAAACATAACTATCATTACTTGACAAGAGCACCACCAGGCAGTATCTTAACCTAAAACTAGAGTGCCTCCAGCTATGCATCCAGAGACAAGCATTACACTGGGTCACAGGTTCAGTACCAACTTGGAGATAAAAGTACAAGCTAGGAGCAGCCTACAGCGCTTTCAGAGCCATTTGAAGATCTCCCATGCAGGGACACATCCAGCTTGACCTGCTTAGCCTGCAAGATCAGCAATCACAGCTTCCATCTCTGCTGCCTCTAGGCTTAAATGATAATACACTGCATCTGTGATGAACTTCAAACCGCTCAGATAACTGCATTAGATATTTGGAGATTAGTACCCATTGCTTTGATATTGTGATGTTGTGTGTATTTATGACATAAAATGGTTTTTGGCACTCTCCACTGGCAAATTCCAAGTCCACATAGGCCATGGACAGCTTACATTTACAAAGGGTAACATCCAAATGACACACAGTGAAAAAAAGCATCTACTCCACACTGTGTTGAGAACCACATTAGCAGAAAGAAGAGCTTCAGTATTTCCCAGCTCAGATACAGTAGGTCAAATTAATTCTGCTGACCAGCAGAACACAGTGGTGCACAGCCTGCCCTACCCAGCTAAAGACTGGGCTGCAATACAACTTACAGCAATCACATACATCACCTTCTATAGGGAGTTTCACTCAGCAGATCTACATTTCCATAGTTCAAGATAAGTAAAGGTCGGACTTTCAGCCCTGACTCCACAAAATCCCATCTCCCTGCAGGCTCTGGTCTTCCCCTAAGGTGTCAATGACACAAAAGTCAGCCAATGTGCTTTTATAGACGTGTGCAATCAGCGTGTAATTGTCAAAGAAACACTCAGTTTCCACTATCAGGTGACCTGACCTACAACTCCACAGAGACACCTGCACATCAGGCAGCATGGTGTTCAGGCTGGAAGTGCTCTGATCCTGCTACATCAGAGGCAAGAGAAAAAGTTCTTACCCACAAGAACTTTAAGGACAAACACAACAATTGTATTACTCCTAGCACATCCTCTTGCTTAACATAGGACAGAGAATACTGGCAGCACTCAGGCCTCTAAGAGGATGGTTAAAACAAATGCTTCTCTTTGCATTTGCAACAGACAAGAGTCTGTCAGGCTGTCACAGGCTGTTAAGCCTGTGAGGTCTATGCAGACCTCACAGTTGGTGGCTAGCAATTCCAGAAGAGGAACTGCAGCTTTTTGAAATGCATCAAGTCCTCCAGCCATACCCTCAGGTCCCAATGGAAAACTTACTTCTCTCTGATGAGGCCGTAAAACACGGCTGAGAACAGGATCCACCACAACGTGAACAGGTGCTTTGTCCCTGCAGGAGGCAGACAAGGAAGAAGACAGTGTGATTAATGAACTCAACACAGCACATGTTTAGGGTTTTGGGTTTTTTTTTAAGTCTCACTGCTATACTGAGGAACTTCCAATGGCATGAGGGAAGGAACTGCCAATGAAAAAGTGAAATATGGATTAATTCAGTTTTGAGAATGAAGTCACAAGAACCTGATCTACAATGTAAAACATCAGTGAAGCCACATATTTGGGCTATGGTTAAAATAAGGGCAGAAGGTAGTTCAGAGGCACAATTAAAAAGTAATAATTATCTTCCTTGTTTCAATAACAATATTATAACTATATTACTGGAGAAAGGAACCTTCACCTCTGTCCATGAAGATCCAGCTAACAGCCTTTGAAGTTATTACAGCACAAAAGAAACTACTGCAGAATAAAAAACATTAGGCAGCCTAACATTTGCCTGTCAGTCATCTCCCTTTGCTTGTTCCTAGATGCTGATGTTTCACAATAACTAAGTTGTAAGATTTTCTAAACAGTTTCTCCATGTGTGCATTCTGGTTCCTTGCAACAGGCTTAAATTTTTAATGAGTGGGAGATGAAACAGCCTGTGGAAGAACACAAACCATTTGGCGTGGGTACAATCCTTTGATTGTTACCATACCCAAAAGAATTCAGAGGTAGAATATTTGAACCAAACTTCTTTGGTATTCAGACTCCAGCTCACACTTGGGAAGAAAGCACATAAACCTACATGTACATGGAGGTCAGAGCTGAGGAATTTGTGCCAGGTGATGACTCACTTGTCTATTTTCAGCTGGTCGTGGGCACTCAGCAGTGGGGGCTCATACAGAACCAGAGCTCCTTCCTCAAAAGGGTCATGGAGAGGACTCCTCAGCCCTGCCCGTTTGATACCCAGCGCACGTAAGCCCAGTGGCCCTGAAAGCAAACAAAGGCTCAACTCAAAGAACAACTCATTGCTGGAAGAAAGCAGAGTGACACAGAAGGGCCTGATTACATTTAGGAACATTGAATTAATTGGGTGCTGGAGTGGAATGCAGGCACAACCCATGCAGACAGCAAACCCACAGAGGGCAGCTGTTTGACAGCGCTCTGCCAGCACAGCAGGTAGCCCTGCAGCAGAATAAAATACAATAAAGGTGTAGAGGCAACGATGGAGCAATGGCACTGCCTGCCACACTGGGTGCACCAAAATGGGCACAACAAAATGGGCAACGATTGGGTGCAGCAGATGCCTTATACGCTGGTATGCAACAGTAGAAGCTGCCCTGCAAGGTGAGTGATGGCTTCAGCCCAGATCCATTCCAATGGCATCCAACTATAAACAGTCACAATGTCTACCTTAGCTATCTCTGGTCATCAGAGCTACTCCTAGTACCCAAAGGCTGCTGTTCTGCTTTTCTGAAAGACAAGCAGGGCTCCAAAATGTACACTTCCATAGCTCAAGAAGTACATTCCCACATACATACTAAATACTGAGTCAAATCCTCTTTTTGGATCACCTACCTCAGACTTAGCCAGAGTTGTGTCTTTTATACAAGGTCAGGAATTGATCTTTAATAGTGATGAAGTTTTACAGTATCATAATTAGCACCATACTGCGATTACCTACTCTAGGGTATTATTTTCTCTGTGCTGTGCAATAGTAGATGTTTGACCTTGGAGACAGTTTCTGTGAAAAGTAGAAACCAAGCATGAGTTCCTTTCCCTAGTGTTATACTTTGATGTCTCAGTTTTGGAATGGGGATGAACATCAAGAGAGCACACACTTTCCCCACCAAAACTCAGACGATTGTGCTCCCAGGACTGATTCTACTTGGGAAAGATTCAAGTAAAGGCAGTTTGCTCACTGCTTGCTAAAGCTCCTGGCAAAACCAGAGTGTATCACAAGCTGAGGCAATAGTGCATACACACCAAGAGCACATTAAACAACCTCATCTCCCAATTAGGAGAGGAAGGTAGCAGCCACATAAAGCAGCTTCCTCAGTTACAGTTCTGTTTCAGCCTCATGACAGATCTGCCTTCCTACAACCTAACTTTATTAAACCAATTTGAGGCTTCTCATTTCATAGTCAGAGTCTGCTTACAGACTTATTTTTAAAGGTTGAGTGAAAATGGCTCATCTGCACTTGAATTTTTCAGCTGGAGGGTAAAGGGGAAGAATAGAACAGGAACAGGCCCATTTGTTTATGAAATCTTGTGCTTCACTGATTCAAACCAGCTGAGCTTCAAAACTGTCTTCCTTTGAAGATCACCTTGAGACTGAACACACCAAGCCAAGTAGAAAGAAAACTGGCACATGCTATCTTTTTCAAGCCTTCTGTCTGTTAGTGTCATTTAGATGGTAAACCTTCATTGCTTGGAACTCATCTTGCTTTTGTATTTGCAGCAGAGTGTACAGTCTTCTGGCACTACATCAAACACATGGCAGTAAAAACACAAAATCCAATCTTGAGATGTAAGATTATAGCAACTAAACACTAGTAAGAAATATGAAGACTTTGCTAATGTGCCAGCATTTTTCTTTCAAAACTAAGTCAGGACCTCCGGAACACATAAAAAAAAACCCCACAACACAATAATCCTCACAGATCTATTTGACAGGCTTGAACATCATCTATTTAACCCAAGTCAGTCAACACAAACAATCTTTAAGCCTCCTCATCTTACCTTTATAATTTGGAATGGGGACTTTGAAGGGTTTGGACAAAATGCTGCGGATAAAAGCCTCCTAAGAATTCAGAAAGAAAACAAGCTTAAGAAGTCTGAAATCAAAGATTGCTCAAGAAAGAAAGCCCAGGATGTTTTTTGGGAACTCAATTTTGCTACATGCTGAGACTCTTTCTATTGAATCTATTCAAGCTTCAGACTATTTTCAAAAATATCCCAAAGGAAGAAAGTAACCAATCAGCACAATTTCCCCCACCAGCTCTGCTTTTTGAAAATATTTTCCTTTTGGTTTTCTAATGTGTGAAATTGATTTTTCATAACTCACATCTTCTTAAATCCACTGGCATTATTCACTTCTTTAAATGCTATTGCTTCCCCTGACTTGGTAATTCAGTCAGGCAATTTGCTTCCTATAAAGGAGCTGGGTTACAATTGCAGGAACTCCCATACGGGGTAAGTGAGTACCCAGCCAGTCCCACACCCAATCTCCAGCAGTGCAAGGCCAGAAAGAACTGGGCAAGCAGACAGCACTCAAGCCACATGTGTGGAAGCTACCCATGTTCCTGGGCACTGTTCTTCATGTAAAACCCATTATAGGAAGTATTCTCACTACCTCTTAAAACACTTAATGACTGGTGCTAGCAAATCACATCTTCTAAAGACCCTGCCTGTGGCACTTCCGTAATACCTCTCATTAAATGTAGAAGCATTTGAACTCCCTTGATGAATGAGCTCCATATGCAATCCACCTGCTATGGTATGTCAGCAGTAACACCCACTTACATGTTGAGTGCTATCCAGGCATTGAGGTCTGTTGGTCAACTGAGCCAGGGGTTTCCGGAAAGGCGACCTGTAACATTCTCCACTCTCTGTCTCACTGACAGGCTTCTGTCTCTTCCGGCTCTGAAAACAAACAATCAAAACAACTCAAGGGCAGCTGGTGAGACCAGAAGATAGATGCATCCCTGTCACACTCAGTAAGCACCTAACCACACAAACAATCTACCCAGGCAGCTGAGTATCGCTGAATAGACACAAGCATTACTCACCCCCACAGCCAAAGACCAGTGCCAGCAACACCACCAAGGTCACCATACCCTAAAGTTTAACCTGACCAAGGGCTAAAATTTTCAACTTACAAAAATAACCACCACCTTCCAATCTGTAAAAGAATAGGCTAGCCTATACTAAGATTTATGCTTCCCCTCCTATGATGGTTTGGGAGTTCCCCACCCCCCACTTTGTAAAATCACCCAGACTAGACTCAGCCAGCTGGAAGTTAAGGACTGAAGCTCTATTTACAGCTCAGCACAATATACAAGCAGAGATATACACAATAGACAGGAATATTTACAGAAATATACAAGTTAAAGGTAATACAGAAACACAACTCCCCTCCCAGAAATCAGAGACCCCAGGAGGGGCTCCCAACCACCCTTCCACCTTCTCGACACCCCTATACCTTACTGCAGGGTTTGGTTTACACACAAGATGAGTTTGGAGGACCAGCCAGGGCGGTTAGAAGGTAAGTCGTTAGTTAAGTTACTCAGTAGAGAGAAGAAGGCAAGAAACTAGACAGCCCAAGAGTGTCTGCAAGCCCAAGTGTCTTATCTGTGTTCTTAGTCTCAAACATCTCAGCAAGCCTATGAGTGAAGTAGACATCACCACTGTTTTCCTTTCCACAGCCTATAATTTTCTCCACTAAGATATTCCAATTAGCCTCAAATCAGCACACCCTCCCTAAAAAGAAAGGCATAAGGCAAAAAAAGGATGTCAGTAGCATGCAACAAACGACAGAGAAGCCTCCAGAGGCTCCCACGGCATCTGCCATGACACAGGTAAAAGGCCTCACACTGAAATATAATTTTATACACTTAAAAAGCCATGCAGATAAACAAGCATCCGTTTCCTGATTCAGCACGGCCCTGTTCAGACTGAGACACGGTTTTAACCACTTGCAGGCACAGAAGAAATCTGACACAGAAAACATTAGCTGAGACTGACACATGACACAGAACAGCATCATAACTTTCTGTTTTGTCTTTAAGATCTACCTATTTCTAATTACCAGACCTCATAAAACACTTGGAAGCTTCTCCAGGGATAGTTTTTTCCATAACCACAAAGCATCATCTATACAAAGACGATGTTCCTACCAACTAACTGCCCAGGCACAAGTTTTCTCCCAGCTGGTTAAAAGAGTATAAACCTGGGGCTTGATCCTCAGTTCCCAGAAGAATGAGACAAGAAGAGCCTCCAATGAGGCACCAGGGCAGAGGTGGGTATGCCGCCACCCCGCACCCCCAAGGGCAGGGACCCACAGCTGCAGATGCTCGGGACGGCACATGAAGCCGAGCCCAAACCAACCCCTCCGAGGGGAAGCCAGCCCCACCGAGGTCGCCGCATCCTGGGGCCCTTCGCTCACCGTTGGGGGATGCCACTCCTCCTCCTCGTCGCCCGCCTTCCTCTTGGCCAGCTGGCTGGGGGCAAGGCTCCTCCTCTGGAAGAGAGGCACAGGTCTCGCACACGCACTGAGGGAGCGGGGGGTCGGGGGCACCGCATAGCCCCACAGAGCAGGCCCGGTGCGCCCCCGGCCGCCTGCCCCGCACTCACCATTGCCTCACGGGGATGGGCAAAGGCAGACCAGCAACCTCCCGCGCGCGGAGCAGTTCGCGCGCGGCGCGCTGGAAGCGCGAAAGGCATTGGGCAGGCTCCGGCCAGCCCCTTCGCCAGGGCAGCAGGCGTGGCCAAGCGAGCGCCGAGCTCCAGCGACTCACTCCTGGTTCCGCTGGGGGAGCGCCGTAGACGGACGGGCGGGTTGACAAACAGAGGGCTGCGGGGTGCGGGCGGCTGGGGACGAGGCATGCTGTGTGGAGTGGTACGGCAGAAAGGGCAACAGAGGTGTAAGCGAGGAGCCAAAAAGGCTGGATAACCCTCTGGCTGGCCGTAGGCAGGGGCCTCCCTGCAGCTGCCGCTAACGGGACAGGTGGTGGCTCTCGGGCCGGCTTGTGCTGTTTAGGTACCGAGAATCAGGCTCCGTCAGGCACCATCTCCCCACAAAGGTGGAAGGATGGGAGCTGAGCTTTAAACGAAACGAGTTAGGCACTGGTTCTACAGCAGAGCCTCGTGGGTGCAGTGCCAGCTGGTAGCAGGAATTAGCGAGCAGGCAGGTGACCCTTAGCGCCGGGCAGACGGAGGTCTTTTACTGCCGTGTTTCCAAACAGGCTGATGAGTTTGTACCCTTCTGTGTTACTTTACAAACTTAGGGGTTCAAAGTATGCCTGACCCCGAAGCCCTGTCTATGGACCAGCATGTTTGTGCCCTCACAGAATAAACAGGCAATCCCCTTGATCTGTCCTGGAGGGTATTTGTTGGGGTTTAAGGTGAAAAAGCAAACAAAGCAGCAGCAATTTGAGCACAGATTTTTTTTTATTTTTTTTTGACTCTCCCTGAAAGAGAAGGGCAGGCTGGTTCTCAGGAAATGAGGCTGCTCTGTGCCATGGAGCAGAGATGACATGATAAATGAAGTCTGGTGCTCACCAAACGATTTAGACTTCTCACAATATTCCAAACCCACCATATTTCAAAGACTCCCAGCTAAATTATTCTTCTGCCTATGTATGGGAAACTCCATGAAATAAGTCCTGTGATTCACTGACTTAACACTTTCATGTCCCTGCCTGTAGTGGGGGGACTGGAACTAGATGATCTTTGAGGTCCCTTCCAACCTAACCCATTTTATGATTCTGTGATCTGCAGCAAGGAAAGCACCCTCAAGATGCCCAGACAGCTTGTGATACCCTTGAGATACCAAGATGTGCCTCTCACAAGGCTTGGAATGTCCTTTGGAGTTGGTGTATTCTGGAGGCCTCAGTAGCTGACAGCTCTAATAGATCTTGGGGAAATCTTTCAAATCTCCAGATGCCATCCATGGGACACCTGGGGACAGGCAAGGAGTGAAGCATAGGCTTCAGTGCAGTCTAGCAGAGGAAGCAAATCAGTGTGCTATGCCCTGCAGCTCTTAAAAGAATTTTGTCTTGCCTTCCTGTCCCTTCAAGGAGAAAGGGAAGAATGGATTTCCCTTTGTTGTTTGTTTCACTGGTAAACCTGGGAAATTATAGAATCATAGAATGGTAAGGTTGGAAGAGACCTCAAAGATCATCCAGTTCCAAACCCCTGCCATAGGCAGGGACACCTCCCACTAGTATAGGTCACTCAAGGCCTCATCCAATCTGGCCTTGAACACCTCCAGGGAGGGAGCAGCCACAACCTCCCTGGGCAACCTGTGCCAGTGTCTCACCAACCTCACTGCAAACAACTTCCTCTTAACATCCGGTTTAAATCTCCCCTCTGCCAGTTTAAACCCATTGCCCCTTGTCCTGTCATTACAAGACCTTGTCAATAGTCCCTCCCCAGCCTTTCTGTAGGCCCCCTTCAGATCCTGGAAGGCTACTCTAAGGTCTCTTCAAAGCCTTCTCTTCTCCAGGCTGCAGAGCCCCAACTCTCTCAGCCTGTCCTTATTGGAGAGCGGCTGCAGCCCTGTGATCATCTCCGTGGCCTCCCCTGGACCTGCTCCAACAGTTCCATGTCCTTCGATAAATGCAAAGACTTAACTTCAGTCCCTTCCAGTGGGACAGGTGACCTTCTTAAACATCAGGCACCACAGGCACCTCCTTTGGTAGCATCCTGACCTAAAATTACATGCTGTTTTTCTATTAAGTTTATTAAACATGCTCATTTTAAAGTTACACACCTTTAAAACATAAAATTGAATGGATATAAGACAAAGCCACATTCTTGCATCTGTCAGATAAGAGGTGGGCATAGAGTCCCTGCAGCAAAACAGGGCACTTCCTGAATATCTACTACTTTAACTCTATTTCCCTCCCATCTTTTAATTCCAAATCCATTTGTCAGTGTTTTATTCCCTGAGTGCTTCCAGAGCTCAGTGACAAATATTAGATGTTGCAATTACTGGCTCACTGGGCTGAGAGTGGTTCTATAGGAAGGTAATTGGCTATTTTTCCTGGCATGAATAATATTCACATTAATAGTCTCCCTCACCATGGCTTTGAGAGCAATTCTGCTGCATGATTTTTTTGCCTGTGGTGGGAACAGACACATGTGGCTCAGGCCAGGCTGGGTCAAGATTATGAGGAAGAGCAGGAAAAATGCTCTTTCCTGCTCCGTGTAGGGTGACCAGAAAGATTTTAGTCATCTTGTGCTCAACAAAGAACCACTGAGGACTCCATCCTGCTTTTTCTCTTCTAGCCTTCATTCCAGAGGGAGTGTAGCCAGTCCATTTGTAAGCCCAACACACTGCAAGAGTGGGGAAAAGTGGGTGTGCACTAGGGACATCCATCTTCTTTCTGAACAAAAGTGGCTAAAAGATATACCAGAAAGAAATGTTTCATTCTTTCTCCAGAGGGGAAGACTGAAGGGCTTGCCCAAAGTGGCAGGAGCAGCCAGGGGCAAGGTCAGCAATGCCCTTTTCTGGTACCATTCAGGTCTCAGCACAGATGCTGTGCAACATTCTCATTTCCACTCTTCTCTTCAAACTGGCACCTTCAGGCAGAGGTTAAGTCCTCCCCTCATCCCCTTTCTAATTACACAATTTACTCCTTTTCTAGCTGTAATCAGCTCCCATTTATACAGCCCTGAGAGATCACAGGATAATCACCATGGGGAATAATCCTGTGATTTCCCTTGCCATCTCTGCAGGATGTCGAGTCCCTCCAGTAAGAGCAGAGAAAAGGGAGGATGCCAAATAGCTTCCTCAGGGACTCTACAGGATTACCCCACCCCCCAAAAAAAAACCCCCACAAACCCATACACATCAAAAAAATTATCGAACAGAGCCTATCTTCCATACCATCACCATGGTATGAACTCATGGCACTCCCTTGGTGTCAACCACCACCATACCTCAGTGGGACCACTATTGCACTCAGAATCTCTCCAGTGACTCCCTGCTTTGTGGGCTCTTCTTTTACACCATTTTCTTGAATTTTGGGGTTTTTTTTATGAATGCTCCATCCTTTTGCTGTGAAGTGCAGGCCCTCTCCAGTAGCCCTCAGAAACATTTTAAAATGAGTTGTAGGAATGTAGGAACTGGGGCCCTGTATCCAGCTCTTCACAGGCAGGAATAAGGACAGGTCCTGCCCAGAGAGCTTTTGACCTTTGTAGAAGGCAAAAAAACAGCATGAGGGAGAGATAATGTGAGAAAATGTCTCCTGATGGTAGGATGCCTGAGACCTCATCTAACAGCTTCAGGCATTCTGCACTGAAAAGAAGTGAAAAGCTGTAATCACAATAAGAAGGGCAGACATACAGCTTTAGCAATGTTCAGTCCTGCCACCTGAATCTTCTGAGGTGAAGCTCTGAAGCAACCAGGACTACAGGATGAAGACATCATGTGCACCAGCAGAGGTTTGCCATGCTAAAGCAATTAGCTAAATATCCTTCCAGTTCATTCCTTTGCAAACAGCAAGAGGGAAAACTGAGTAGAATCATCCCAAGTCACCATCAGCTGGAGCTATGATCGCATTTTAACACTGCCAGTGACAGCTCAACTGCTCTTCCACCAAAGCCACTCACTGAGAGACAAGGAAGCATTAAGTGCTTTAAAAATATTAATTCCAGGGTGGAAAAAAAAAATAAATCTTTTTTTGCTTTGCAGAGGGCAGATGCCATTCGTTGTGCAGCCAGGACACACACTGGACGGAGGCAGAGGTTCAGCAGCAAAGATCCCAGCACTGCTACTGCTTTTGGCGTGTTCCTGTGAACATCACCCAAAAGAAAACTGAGTCACTAGCCCAGACTGATGAAGTCAGGCAGCTGATAACGTTTGCCACCCCCAGCTGTCTGCCTGCTGAGCTGCCACAGTGCTTGAGCACTTACACTGTGTCTAGTGAGAAAGGGCTGTGGCTACAGGGCTGAGCCATATCCCACCAGTCACCCCTGCATCACCCTCCATCATAGCCATACAGCGCCCACTTAAAATCATAGAATCATACAGTCATAGAATCATAGAATCAGTCAGGGTTGGAAGGCACCACAAGGATCATCTAGTTCCAAACCCCCATGCCAATGAGCAGGGACATCTCACACTACATCAAGCTGGCCACAGCCTCATCCAGCCTGGCCTTAGACCCCTCCAGGGATGGAGCTTCCACCACCTCCCTGGGCAACCCCTTCCAGGCTCTCACCACCCTCATGCTGAAGAACTTCTTCCTGACATCCAGTCTGAACCTACCCATTTCTAGCTTTGTTCCATTCTCCCTAGTCCTAGCACTACCTGACAGCCTAAAAAGTCCCTCCCCAGCTTTCTTGTAGCCCCCTTAAGATACTGAAAGGTCACAAGAAGGTCACCTCAGAGCCTTCTCCTCTCCAGACTGAACAGCCCCAACTCCCTCAGTCTCTCCTCATAGCAGACGTGCTGCAGCCCTCTGAGCATCCTTGTGGCCCTTCTCTGGACACCTTCCAGCACATCCACAGCCCTCTTGTAACAGAGGCTCCAGAACTGGATGCAGTACTCCAGGTGTGGTCTCACCAGTGTGGAGTACAGGGGGAGGATCACTTCCCTCCCCTTGCTGCCCACACTTCTCTTGCTGCAGCCCAGGCTCTGGTTGGCTTTCTGGGCTGCAAGGGCGCACTTCAGCCTGAGCCTGCTGTGTGGTGAGTACACTCCAAGGCACAGCTCTCATCTCCCACAGGAGGCTGGCACAGCTGGGTAACTGCTGCCAGCTTTGCTCTCAGAGCCCTTCACCATCATGCATACTAGATTTCACAGCTTCTTTTGATTCAGTTATGACTGCTGTCCCTCTGGCCCTGGTGGTACCTAATCCTTATTACTGTTAGAAGAGAAAAAGTAAATCTTTGCTAATCTTGTTTATTTACAACAAGGAAGAAAAAAAGGAAGAGAAAAAAAAATAAAAGGAAAGAAGACCACAAAATCCTATTTCCTTAAAGCAACAAAACCAAAAGGGAAAAATCTGCACAGATGCTGCTCCAATGAGCTCTGAGCCCCAGAAATGCTGCACACCCACTTCCTTCTTCGTGGGTTTGCTGTCTCCCTTTCACTTGTAAGTACTTTCTTGCACTGTGTTGGAAGTCATAATACCCTCAAGGGCAGACACCTCCACACTGAGCTGAGCCGCACACCGTGGCTTGAAAGCCATGAGATGGAGAAGGGGTTGGTGGCACGGAGACAGGAGGAGGATGTGGGAGCAGTTGGGAAGCAGAAAGAGGAGTAGCCTCCAAGTAATCCAACAACCTCCTCCAGAGACAAAACCCTAGGATTTCTCCTTCAACGTCGTTGTTGCATCCAGCACTAATCACAGTCACTAATTTGACATTAAGCAGCTGATTCCTCTTCAGGCTCATGGCGCTGGCTGAAGAGTACCTGGAAGCCAAGGCTCACCAAGCTGGGTTTAGTATTGCTCATCCTCAAAGCAATATCCTCTCCACTCCAAGAAAAAAAATCAGCAGCTTGAGTGCTTCAGCCATTTCCTACTCCATAGGACTGTGCTTTCAAGTGCCAGCTCTTCATTCAAGAGGAAGGCTGTCACCAAGGGGTACTTTCCCCCTGCTTCACCTTTGCTTCTAATTTAATTCTTTTGCCAAAGCATTTTTAAACGTGCATGAGCCTGACTCAGCAACCCAAAATATTTTATTTGACGCCATGCAAAATGTCCTGGTTTGTTTATGAGCTAATTAGCCAGTCTTATCTTGCTCACCTTTATGAGCATTAGCAAGCAAAAAAAAAAAAAAAAAAACCAACAAAAAAAAAAAAAA
>VWYK01064558.1:0-10725 GCA_013399775.1 Semnornis frantzii | reverse complement strand
GTCTTGTTCACTGAGATGCTTAGCAAACAATCGACTGAGGAACAAGATAAGGAGACCAAAAGAAAGATAAGCTTTTGTTTAGATAGTGCAATCACAGATAAAGACCTAAGTAGGCCTGCAGGAACTCAAGCACCTTTATCCTTTAAGCTATAGCAATGTGGTTGCTCCCACTGTATATATTTGCTATACACCTTCATAAAGCTTAATTTGTAAATAAATTTAAATGCACACAGTCCATACCTGCGATTTTCTTTGTGTTTGCTTGGGTGTTTTTTTATTGTTGTTGTTTGTTTCTTTTGAAATGGGGAGAGCTAGTCTGAAAATGTTTGGATGTTTCTTGAAAATATGTTGTTTGCATTTGAACCTTTTTTGGATTTAGTCTGTAAAAGAAAAAAAAATTTAAAAAAACAACAAAACAAAACAAACAAACAAAAAAGAAACAAAACATCACCTGCACTGGAAGGAAAGATGGAAACAGAAAGGAAAAAACGAGGAAGTTACAAAAAAGGAGACACTGTTTTTGTTAGAACTTTGTTTTATTAGTGGTGTTGGAAAGCTCATACCATGCCTGTAGTACCAGTTCTATAGATAAAAGTCCCACCGAAATTGAATGCTTTGCTTTCAAGCCAAATATTTAAAAGCACTTTATGAACATTAGCAAAATAAGCCCTGTAGCTCTCCTGCAGTCTAGGTAGGAAAGAGTAAGCTCTCCTTGAGGATGGGCAAGCCAAGATATAAAGTGATCAGGTGCCTGGCCTGAGGTGAAGCAGCAGATCCAGAAGAACAGGGCGTGGAGATCTGACCTCTTGACACACACTTCTATTCCCTAACCTGAGGAGCTGTGCTTCTTCTATAATAGCTAATGTAAGGTAATAGTCTGTAGACAAAACTCATAGAAAACTGCAGTCTCTGAAAATATTTATTTGGCACCTTTTGCTAGCACTGCGGTCACACTATTGTTTTCAAAAAGCACAGTCTCATTTAAATACACTGAAAACTAGAGCAATCCACTTATTCTGTGAGAAAATACATGTTTACAATTAGAATGCAACCAAATACTTAACTGGATGAAAAAAACAAGGATTTATTCTGATGACTGTGGACTTTACTAGCAAGTTTTGCTGAGAAGATATATTTTAAATGCTGTTTTGTTGAATCCAATAAATATATGATATTAATATCATCCAATAAATGATCTAGTTGAGGATGCCCCTGCTTACTGCAGAGAGGGTTGTACTAGATGACCTTTGGAGGTCCCTTCCAACTCAGACCATTCTATAATAAATATTTGCATAAAATGTTGCTGGAATATGTATTATTGTAAATATGGACTCAAATAATATTTCAGTATTATTTACCTAAGGATATTTTGTAAATATAATGAACTTAGGACCTGAGACTACAGTTTTTCCATGTCATAGAAATAGGGAGTTTGTGATTATGGGGTGCATGGTTTTGTATGTCTGAGGAGATATTTCTTTCCTTTAGTTTGTGTCATACAGAAACTTTAAAACAAACTTATGGAAGCATCAGTGTGCAATGAGAAAACTGACATGTCCTAATGACTATGCAGAGAGTGGATGTATGTGCCAACAGCTGTACTGACTGAAACCTTGTGCTGACCTCAAACACTTCCCTGTTACTAGGCCACTCTCAGCCAAAGTACTGTCTGTGGCCAGGAGTTCACATGTTTTTTAAAGAACAATGAAAAGAGATATTGTTCTTGTCTGCTCTTATACCTGTTGAGAATATCATGACAGAGGCAGACATAAAAGCTTTCCCAGTGTTTTGTACAGCAAAACTCAAGGATGGCAACATAAAATTTGGCTGCTGAGGAGCAGATCAGTTCAAGGCATCATGAGTGGAAAAAAGTGTCAGTTTTATGCAGTGGAATGAGAGTAATTAATAAAAAAGATTCAAGGTGCATGTGATGGATACCATGGTCAATATGATGGCTTAAAAGCATAGTAGCAGTGTTTTGAATGGGCAGATGGTATATAGAGCAGACTGGCACAGCTGAGGACAGGAAAGGAGGAGAAGGAGAAAAAACTGCAGAAGCCAGAAGTCAAGCAAGAAGGTGAAGGTAAATGTGAACTATCAGAAAAAGTTATGCTGTGGAAACACTGGGGAGACAGCAGCCATACATTGTAGTTGTAGTTTGGATGCTTGGGATGAAGGACAGGGAAGAGCTGAGGAAGAAATAAAATTTCAAGGAAAGCAAATAGTTTTAAAATCAGATGTAGATCTGGCTCCAGGTTTCAAACATCCTCTACTCTGGAGTTTTGACTAAGCTTACAATGGGAGGAGTCATTCAAGACTGGGTTCGGATTTCAGTCACACTAAAGATGCAAGGTTTTGGGTTGACACCATCTTAAAAGAAAACCCTATACAAACCAGGTTGGGTTAGGTCTATATAGAGGCCAAAATATAGAGTATTATGGTGATTGATATTTGTTTGGGAGTCAAATTTGTTCTGCATGAAAAAGCCAGGGAAAGGGTTCCTCTTCTCTGATTCACTGAACAGAAGGTAATTGAAAGATCTCTTTATGGCAGGATTTACGACCCCTGAGCCTTAGTCGTTTTGAGCTAAATAATAATGCATTTGCATCCTAAGTGTATCTAATTTGAATTTCACTTCCTGCCTAAACACTTTGAAAAGATGCATGCCTTGAGGTGTCTGCCTGAATAAAATTCCTGTGGAATTGAAGCTAACAAATAAAGTATGTCGTGGTGCGTTAGAATCTGCTCTGCCCTGGAGAATAGCTCCCCTGATAAACTGTCTGATTTATAATGACAACTGCTCCCACTGTTGTATACAAGTATACCTTACAGTAATGGGGAATTAAAGAGGCTTTCATGTGAACCAAATATTTAGCTTTGAAGTCAGTGGGAGCTGAGAGAGCCCAGCACCTCACAGGATTAGTCTCCTGGGAATTAACCTTTTCACCTTACTGTAGAGGAAGGATGAAATTTTAAGAAGAGATTTTTAATGGTGTGAGTATACTGAGTAACAGGAAGCATGAGAATTCATAACAGTGAGTTATCTCTGGCTGCAATGGACACCAGGATGGTTCTATAGGACTGCATGACTTTCTCAGCACCTTCTCCCAGCTAAGGCTTACTCAGAGTAAGTTTTCATACAGAATGTGGCCTGTGGTTCTTTGTGAGAATCTCAATCACCTAAGAGCCTCGGGAAAGGCCTTTCTAAGTTGCTGTGTTGACTAAGCCTTCAGCACCACATCAATTGTGCAAAAGCAGTAAAAGATTTTGTGTTTTCCTGTGAGAGAATTTACATCTGCTTTTTTGCCTTCTCTTCACTCTCTGAATTAACAAAAATGACCGTGGAAATCCAACTCATTCTGCAGTTCCTTGGTCACAAGTGACTGCATTTTATCCAGGTATTCTTTTGTTGATGATGATATTAAAAGTGACTTTTAAAGTGTCTGTTGTGAAACAAACAGAATCTGCCATCGAAAGAAAAGACAAACTACTTATAATTAGTTCTGGCAGCTGGAGGATGGCACTCCTGCTGTTTCTGCTGCTGGCACTGTAAAGGACATCATGTCACAATGCATGAATTATCAGAGGTCAGCTCTTCAGCACACTCAAATTGCCAGCAATTATTAATTAATTAGTATCATTATGGGACTGCCTTAAGGGTCCTACCAGCCCCCTTGAAACAAGTAAAATGACTAAGGAAGGAGTTAGAAATGATTAGTGATGAGTGAAAACGGTAATTTTAAGGACAACCTCATGTGGATCTAATCTTGCAAGATACCTAATGCTTCCCAACTCATTTCAAATGCTCTCCTTGTGATCTTCGAATGCATTTGAGTTGCATGGGATTATAAATCACCTGTTGCATGATGATATATATTTAATGACTGAAATTTTCCAATTCATGCATTACTATCCAATGTTACTATTTGTGTTATATCTGTTCTCATCTGCTCTTCCTCTGAAAACTTCACCTACTATACTTTAGGATCTGTATCTCAGAAGATGCTTGAGAGTGCTTGTATTGGTTTAAGCTGGCTGACACCACTGGGAGGGATGAGGGTTAGGGGATGTGGAGATGCTGTTGCCTCTCCCCTCCCCAGTGGCAGAGAGCAACAGAGCAAGTTGGATCATATACTCTACACCGTAGTGACTTCATACTCACTGCAAGACAGGAAAGGCGTTGCCTGGGGTTTATGGGACTTGTGATGTATTCTATAGCTTGTGAAGTTTCCTGTTAGAAGGTTTTTTTTAATTTCTTCTCCAGTTTCTGAGCTGGAGTTCATCCCTTTTTTCCCCCATTTTGATTTGCCTGTGGTGGCAGTGGTTTTCCATGGTTTTCCCCATTTTTCTGTGTTTTTCATCAGCTGTATAGGCTGATACCTTTTCTCCTTTTTTTCCCCTTTGTGTAGTCTGATATCCCTGCCATTTGTAAATTGTCCTTATTTCAACTGATATTTTGTCTTTCCTGGCTCCTTTCCTCCTTGCCCACCCAGGGGGGGTGTGGAGGTGGTGGGGAGGGAAAAAACAGTCTGCAGTAACTGGACTGCAAGAACTTAGCTTCCAGCAGAGTTAAAATCAGGACAGTGTTACAGCTAACATTTTGTCATCTGTCCTCTGAAATTAAGAGCTTAATGCTGCAAAGCTTCTCATGTAATTCAGAAGTTAAATTACTTAGACTGATGTTTGAAAAACAAATGAAATGAAGGGGAAAAAAAAGATGAAGTTTATTAACTGGTGATTATAGGTTAAGAATGAGGGAGACAGAAAGTCTCCAGTTCTACCTAAGTGCTACTTTGGGAGTCTAAGTCCTTCAGCATATACTGCAGTCATGTGAATATGCACACATCTAACATGGCTACTGCAGTGACACTTGGTTGTGCAGAAGAAAGAATGCATAATGTTTGTCAGATTGTAATAGCTTAGTGTTATCCAAGTTTTCCAGAAGTATCCAGTCACTGTAAAATGTTAATTATAAAATGTCTAAAAATATGAGATGACAATGTCTGAAAATAGTGAGTCAGGTAATATGGGACTGGAGAAAAAGCAGGAACTTTATTGCTGTATGCTGATTGTATACTCCCTCTCTACAGAAAACTATGTCTGGTAAAAGTGTCCATTAATTGATGTAGAATGAAGAAGAGAAAAAGAGCTTGGATTAGTAGATATTTCTAAGGAGTCAATAGAAAGCTGTTTAAGAGCCAAATGACTTTTGAGGGGATAAACACTTGGAAAGTATTTTGTAGTCTAAGCCACAAGAAACAGATATTTGTAACCCCTAAATTTCTCTAGGTCATTCCTCAATGGAATATCAGAGGATCAGAGTTTTGGAAAAGCTCAGACCCACCTAGACAGGTAAGTGACAGCTAGATTTCAAAAGTGCTTGGCAAACAGCAAATCCCAGGGTAAAGGGGAGGAATTTTCTTCTGTCCAACAGTGCTGAAGTCCTGCAGAACAACCACTTTTTTTGGCACAGAAGGAGTTCACTTCTTCCTAAGGACCTCAGTTCTACTTGTGAGAATAAATAATTAAGAAATTAGAATCATAGAATCATAGAATGGTAAGGTTGGAAGGGACCTCAAGGATCATCTAGTTCCAACCCCCTGCCATAGGCAGGGACACCTCCCACTAGTACAGGTCACTCAAGGCCTCCTCCAACCTGGCCTTGAACACCTCCAGGGAAGGAGCAGCCACAACCTCCCTGGGCAACCTGTGCCAGTGTCTCACCACCCTCACTGGAAAGAACTTCCTCCTAACATCCAGTCTACATCTTCCCTCTACCAGTTTAAACCCATTGCCCCTTGTCCTGTCATTGCCAGACCTTGTAAACAGTCCCTCCCCAGCCTTCCTGTAGACCCCCTTCAGATACTGGAAGGCTACTCTAAGGTCTCCTGGAAGCCTTCTCTTCTCCAGGATGAAGAGCCCCAACTCTCTCAGTCTGTCCTCATAGCAGAGCTACTCCAGCCCTCTGATCATCTTCGTGGCCCTCCTCTGGACCCGCTCCAACACTTCCATGAAATTAGAGCGATTAAGTGAGTTACTGTAATCTCTGTTGAGTTACTGTAATCTCTGTTTTTAAGTTCTGTTTCTTGCGTATTTTGCCATGAAACTTCAATGCAGGTCTGTGCTGCTCTGCCTTAAACATTTTCCAGAAATGTTCCTTGGAAATAAGGGAGCATAAATAAGGTGAAAGAGCTAATCTCAGTCAGAAGTGATTTAAACCATGGATGTTCAGTATTGTTTCAAAACAGCTGTCTCGGGGAAGTTTTTAAAAATATATTGCCACTATTATATGTAATTACTGTAATTGTCTTTTCAGTCCATAATTAAATGGGGAGGTTTATCAGCACGGTCTCTTTCTCCAAATGCCTAGCTATCAGGATGGGTAAAGTCTTAAGCAAAGAAGGCCAAAAGAAGAGAGGAGAAGGGAATTCTGGAGACAATAAGCAGGAAAAATGGAATTTTCTGAGTGAGAAAAGAGCATTTCCTGCGTGGGTTCCACTTCCCTGAAAATTAGGGCTTTGTTAGCTATATAAAATGTGGCTGTCATATGCATACAATGCTTTAAAAATCAACTGTAGTCAGTTTACTCCCTTCATCTTCAAATCTGCCTCCTGTGTTGATTTATCATTTAATTATTTCTTTTTAACTTTAATGGTGGTTTTACTTAGAAAGGGTAGTAAGAATTGAATAAGGGCTTCATCACATGGCCTGCTGATGACAGCAAATGAAAAGAACTAATAATATATAATTTTGCCATTCTTCTCTCCATTATGCTGGTTTTGCTTTTCCAGTTTTCAATTTAATTGCTATTCAGTCATGGTTGTGCTCTAGGATGCCTTTCCAGGGAGCAGTTAGACTTGCCAATGCGTGGTTTGACCTGACGATTAAGGATTACATCACCTGAGATGTCTCATTACAAAGACATGTCCCACTGGTTGTCTTACAACACATCTTTCTTAAAAACAGATTAATTAATTACTGTGAAAAACATGTATTTTCTGTGCTGAATTTTTCCTCCTGAAACACAAGTGTAAGCAGTTTCAAAAGGAATGCCTTCCACCAGCAAAACTGCAGTGGTAGTGGTTCATATGTGCATATTAGACTACAAAGAGTCAACATCCCTCAGGAATGGTGACATCAGGCTTGGAACTGCAATGTTTGCACAGTCTTCCCAATAATCTCCACAGACAGGCAAGGTGTTTCACCCATGAGCTATATCTGATCTCCAGTATGCTGATGTGGTTTTCTAATTAAATTGAAGAATAAATTCTCTTCTGAGGTTAGTCACAACACAAAGTGGCTTTCTGCAAGCATCTGTTGTCTGGAAGAGAGCTTCCTTGTGTTGTGACAAACAGTGCTATGAAATGAGGAATGTTTTGTCATTTTTATAGAATTTGGATGTTCATAATAACATAAATGTACAGGGCTATCATCTGTGCCTTACGCTTAGAGAGCAAACTCCATCCCTGGAGATGTTCAAGAAAAGACTGAAGGAGGCACTTAGTGCCATGGTCTAGTTGATTGGATAGGGCTGGGTGATAGGTTGGACTGGATGAGCTTGGAGGTCTCTTCCAACCTGGTTGATTCTATGATTCTGTGATTAGTCATTCCTGTGGATTATAGTTGCTTTACCTGAGGTCCCCATTGTCCAACTCTCTGAAGAAACCACCCAAGCTTTACACCCACTCTTGAGAAATATTTCAGGAACAGCCTTTGGACATCACTGTGATGCAGTATCTGCAAACTGCACCTCATAGTGATCCCATTTGGATAGGTACACTCAAGCAGTGGGAGTTATGGCTGATTCCTTCAGACTAAGTAAAAAGCCTTATGATGTTTCTGTGGTTTTGATGTGGCACATCAAGGATGCTTTGTCTTCTCAAGCACTGTGTACCACTAGTAACAGATCCAGACATGAGAGGTAACATGCTACTGATAAGACCAATATCAGACTACTTTCAGATGATACAAAAGAAAAGCCAGAGAAGGAAACATTCTTCAAGTCCTGATTTTTTTCTGTGTCAGAAGCAGTGAAGTTAACACATTAGTGCTTAGCAGAACCAATATAAGTTCTCCCTTGTTCATCAAAAAAGCAATGTTCTCCACTGCATCCTCAACTGTGGAAATTAAAAATATGTGACACCTTTCAGAAATAGTAACTAAATAGGTAAAAGAACATTTGTTTTAGATGGGACTCTGCCATGTGGTTTAGGGCCTCAAATTAGCTTTCATGAAACTGTTTTTTGAAAGACAGTAGGAATGGAAATATTACCATGATCTATGCTCATTATAAAGGGAAATGTTTTGCATTTGAACATACCCTTTGAGGGTTGTGAGTCCAGCTAACACCCTAGAAGTGCCTGAGAACCAGACTATGAACCTTGCCAGAAAACAGCTATAAAAACAAGTAACATGGACTGCTCTGTTTTCCATTTGCATTTAACTCAAATGGAAACTAATAATAAGAAAATTGGATTAAAAAATGCTTTGGACCCAATTTTGTCTGGCATTTGTGCCTCTTTGTACAGGCATATACTAAATTGTACCTTCCTCAAAATTGTCAGAGAGACCAAAGTCACTCCATAGAAGCTCATGAAGCAATTCTCATGCCAGGGACTAGAGTCCAGAAATGGGCTGCTTAGAGTATGTATGATCTTGTTTGTCACAGCTCTGTGTAGTGTTTTTATGTGAGTGACTTGTGCTCCTGGATAAGGAGCCTGGCTGTGCATGGCCACGCTAGGTAGACAGTTATCCCTGCAGCTGCTTTTGTCAGCTGTGCCTGATGAGCTCAGTGCTCTGATAGCTTTATGTACTATCTTTTTTTCCCCCTTGGTCCAGCGACCAAGAGATTAACAAAAAGGTTCTGCAACTGTGCAGAGAATGAAACATCTGTGTTTGTTTTTCTCCTTCACATTAACAAGGTTAACTTGGAAGGAATACCATAGAGTCCAGAAATATCTCCCAAGTAGTTATGAAGATCCAAGGGGTTATTAATAGAACTGGCTCATTTTCTTACCACAAAGTTTTTTCCTATCAGAATGTGTAATTTTGTTGATCAGAGTCTGGTTTTTGGGGGTTCTTTTGAGAAAATTGTTGACTGAAAGTGGGTTTTTTTTGCAAGAAAAATATGAGGAAAAATGTATTTAATCCCAACATAAAATCCTTCCCCTCCACACATTTCAATTAGAAATGGTTTATGTTAGGGGGAAAAAAAAAATTAACACCTCAAACAAACATTTGAAATGTCTAGTTACTAGAAATATAGAGATTCCCTCCCCATAAATACATGAATGCTATGATGACAGCTTCCCTATAAACATGTATCCTTTCCTTATTTACACTGTCACACAGAAGTATTGGGACTGACAGCTCTTAAATCAGAAAAGGGCTCAGCAATGCCATCTTAGATGCATTTCTGAAAGTCCAAGAAGACAAAATGTAACTGAATCCTGTTGAATATCTCTGGGCAGTAATGACCCTGTGCAAAACCTTCAGAGGACGTGGCTCAGTTAATTAACCTCTTTGACCATCTTCCTTTTGTTTGGTGCCAGTTACCATGAGGAGTCTCCAAACTCTCCCCTGACTTTGGGTGGAGAATTTATGTATGCTGACATTATTTAACACGAAGGTAAATGAGTGTTTTTCAAAGAGATTCTTTCAGATCCTCATTAACAAAATGCATCTTTCCTGTTCAGATCTATTGACAATGAAATAGAATTAATTTTACTGATGCAGGTGAACCAGAATGGTCAAAATAGAATAAGTTTGATTTCACACCCGCCATATCTCCCCCCCAAAGGCCTAAATTGAATCGACTATTTTCTTAAGAAAATAAATACATAATAATGGTGTGCCACCAGTTTTTTAAAGCCCTTGCCATTTTCACTTATCCCATTTCTCCCTGGCTGGAAATTTACCTTTAGACTAGAGTTCTGTCAATCTAGTCCCTATCTCAGCCAAAATGCAACAGAAGTCTGTAAGTCACATGAAAGCAAACCTATCTGAGCCATAGGGCCTGATGTCCTCCCTGTTGAAGTCAGTGAGAGTCTGTTAACTGATTTCAAAGGGAGCTGGATGAAGTCCCAGTATCAGATATAACTGGATAGTTTTTTGGGATAGGGTCAGGATAAGCAGCTAAACTTCCGATTCATTATCTGGACCAAATTGAATTGCCACTGCAGAAGGTTTATCCATCATTTCTTTCTGCTTTCCAAGTTCAGAACTCAGGGATTTATCTGTTCCTCTTTCATCAGTGAATCACATTACTAACGTGATTATTTAAAGCACTGCAAAAGCAGGGCTCTCCACAGTGCTTGCTTGCAATACAGTAGATAGAGGGTAGTGTTGAAGGAATACTGAGCACATCTTGACATAAAAGGATCCACTGGCTCTTTTCCTTTGGTTTAGCTGAACAGAGTCTGTGCTGTTTAATATCGCCTTGGCAGTCTTGGCTGAATATTTAAGCGAGATACTTCCTACAATACCTAACCCAAATGCCTTGGAGTCTGGAGAAGTAACTTGAAAGTTTTTACTCCTGTTTTCAGCATTTCTATACAAGAACTTTTCTAACAGAGGGAATTCTGTATTCTCTTGCCCCTTTTTTAGCAGTTAGGTTAAGGAAGGACTATGTTTAAATGACACACTTTAAATTGCATTTTCAGTGAGGTAATTGTAATTTCTGGTTGTACATGTATGTTCTGATAGCCATCCAACATTTTAAGGAGC
>VWYK01064555.1:6394-19301 GCA_013399775.1 Semnornis frantzii | reverse complement strand
ATGGATGTGAAAGAGGGGAGTAGATGAATGGATGAATGGGTGGATGGATGGATGGATAGATGGATGGGCAGAAGAGAGAGGGGGATAAATGGACAGATGGTTGGATGGGTGGCTGTGCACCATCTCTGGGTTAAATCTCTGATGTGGAAGTATATATTTCTGCAACAAAACTTCCTGATGGGACATGGGGAACTATTTCTTCCTCAGAAGGATTGACAAGCCCTGAAACAGGCTGCTCAGGGCAATGGTGAAGTCCTCATCTCTGGAGGAGTTTAAAAGGCATGTACGTGTGGCCCATAGGGACACAGTTTAGTGGTGACCTGGCAGTGCTGGATTAATCATTGGACTCAAACTTAAAGGTCTCTTGAAACAAAACTGTTCTATGATTCCATGACTAGTTCCAGGGATGGACAGAACTATCTCCCCACTGGAATTATATCTCTCTCTGGAGCTGCTTGCTGCAAAGCTCTTGTGCAGCTCACCTGAAGCATCCCCATGTGCAGTCTCAAGATGCACTTCTGTGCAGGTGTCCTGGCACCAAGCTCTGGCACTGCAGATCATGCCACCAGAAAGAGCCCAACATCCCCATGGTGGATGACTCTTGGTGGGTCTGCTCAGGCTCCAGGAGGCACCTGATGGGATTTTTACTGGAGTAGTCCCCAAAAGAGCTTTGGAGTGGAACCTCAGAGCCACAATTTTGCCTGTTCCAAAGATGTGGACTCCCCAAACCCATGCTGCTGCCCATGCCATGTCAGAGACCAGCTCCTCCCACAGAGCTTGGGTCCTGCAGTTGCAGGGCTGAGCATCTCCCTCAAACATCCAGCACCTGAAGGGGACCATGAGAAAACAGGGCAGGGACATTTTACAGAGGCTTGTAGTGATAGGACAAGGGCCAATGGCTTTGAGCTGGGAGAGCAGAGGGTCAAGCTGGAGGTTAGAAAGAAATTCTTTCCAGTGAGGGTGGTGAGACGCTGGCACAGGTTGCTCAGTGAGGTTGTGGATGCCCCTTCCCTGGGGGTGTTCAAGACCAGGTTGGAGCCTGAGCCTGAGCCTGAGCCAGGTTGGACCACCTTGAGCAACTTGGGCTAGTGGAAGGTGTCCCTGGCCATGACAAGGGGGTTGGAACTAAATGATCTTTAAGGTCTCCTCCAACCCAAACCACTCTGTGATTCTATGAACTGTGCCACCTCTTCTGCCAGCTCAGCCTTCTCCCCTGGGTTTGGTTGGGTTGGCAGAGGGATCTGAGGCTGTACAGCTTATGGAGTTTCCATGCTTGGAAGCATGGCAGCTCCATCTGGAACCACATCAGCAGGAGCTGGCTCTGCCAGAGATGGTTCTATAGGTGGAGAGAAATTCACTTCAACACAGTACCCAGATGCCTTCTGGGACAGTCCTAGCAAGCTCATGGGGCTGCTGTTGCTGCATCCCTCAGCTCCTGCCTCTCTGGTGCGTTTAACCCAGTCCTGCATTGCTCAGGGATCCCTTCCCATCCTGCTGCAGCTGCTGTTGGAGTTAGTTAATGAGTGTCACAATGCCTGCTCTAATTTTGCTGCTTTTAATTGGTTTGCTCTGCTCTCCTGAAGGATGATTTGACAATTAGAGGGTGTCTGATGCCGAGCAGAGCCCTGTCACCCCCTTTTGGCTTTGCTAGCTCTGCTGAGTTTAATGGCTGATCCTGCAGCACTCTGAGACATGGAAGTGTAATTAATAGCCTACAGTGAAAAAATCCTCACCTGCTTTTATTTAGTTTCTTCTTTTTATCATTCTTAATATGTCCCATTGCTGGTATCAGCTTGGTACCAGAGAGTAAGAGGATGTGCAAGGGCTAAAGGATCTCCAATTCATCATCTGCTTGTAAGGGCAAGAGGGCTGGCTCTGCCCCTTGCTAAGTGTGTGAAGTTAGTCACAGCTGCTACCTTCATCCTCATCTCAGGAGTGCTTGGTGGCAGAGCCCATTTATTGCCATAATTAATTTGTGAACTTAGCCTTGAGGGCTGCCCCAGCCATACTTCCAGCCAGAGACAGCCTTGGAGGGCTTTCTGCCTCCGTTTGGAATGGGAGCAAGTGAAAGAAAAGCTCCTAATTAGTGAGAAGAGCTTTGCAGGTCTCCGGGGTGTGTGTGTGTGTGTTGTAGCCTAAGAAGTGGATTAGCAGCTTGGAGCAGGGTAAGGGGGCAGGGGTGTTTGCAGGAGCTGGGGTGGGAGGCACAGGAGGGTGCACTGTGCTCAGGCTGCCCTGCCTCTTGCCCAGTTGGGAGGGCAGAACCTTGGCAGAGCGAGCAGGGAAGAGGAGATGGGGGAGATGTGTCTTCTACAGCCAGAGTGTGCAAAAAGCAGCAAAGCATCAGGGTGGGGAACCAGAGAAAGCATCAGGATGGGGAACCAGGGAAACCCTCCTGTGTGGGCTTTCTACAATGCTGCTGTAGCTTTGCTCTGGTGGTCAAGCAGGGAAGAGGAGATGGGGGAGATGTGTCTTCTACAGCCAGAGTGTGCAAAAAGCAGCAAAGCATCAGGGTGGGGAACCAGAGAAACCTTCCTGTGTGGGCTTTCTACAGTGCTGCTGTAGCTTTGCTCTGGTGGTTAAAGGACCACGCAGGTGTCTGGAAGAGGACTGAATGGGACCTGCCCAGCTTGGAAATTTCCATCAATGGAAGTGAGCCTTTTAAAGCTGGTTGGTGGTCTAGCAGGAATTTTGGGTGATGTTTGCTGCTGGGTGCAGCTGTGGTTTGGCACAGATTGGACCTAGCTGGTCCACTTCTGGATTCCCTGGGAAAATACCATGACCATGCTCCATAGCCATGTCCCATGGCAATAACCATGATGGACCTGCTCAAAGGAGCAGCTCAGGGTTTTCTCCTGGCATTTACAGCTACCTGAAAGGAGGTTGTGGAGAGGTTGGTGCTGGTCTCTTCTCAGAGGTAATGATAGAATAAGAGGCAATGGCCTCAAGCTGCAACTGGGTGGATTTAGACTGGACATTAGGAAACATTTTTTTTCCCAGCAAGAATAGTTAGGCATTAAAATGTGCTGCCCAGGGAGGTGGTTGAGTCACCAACCTTGGATGTGTTTAAAAATCATTTGGATGTGGTACTTGAGGATATGGTTTAAGGGTGAACTTTGTAGAGCTGGGGTCACGGTTGGACTGGAGGAGCCTGGGAGGTCCTTCCCAACTGGAATGTTCCTGTTTCTGTGATTCTGTGATTTGTGGCTCTTTACGTGGAAAGCCAGGGAAGCCTTTGGGATGCACATGGCCCTGGTGTGCAGAGGGCATCTTGCTAACTCTAAGTGTCTTCTGTCTTTCTAGTTTGATGGGGAGAACATGTACATGGGAATGAATGACAACGCCCAGGACTTCCTATCGGCAAATCAGGTAAGTGCTGCTCGGATGGGCAGAGGGATGAGGGCTTCTAGGGCACTTTGGTTATCCCCAACCACAGCTTTTAGGAGGCCTCCATAAATCTACACTCGTGAGACATCAAGAAGGTGAATGGAGGAGGTCAGAGCTGTCAGCTTGGCTGCTGCTGAGGAGCAGCAGCAGATCCACTCGGTACAGGGAGAGGGATGCACAGGAGTAGGGAGGTGATTGTCTGCTTGTAGTCTGCTCTGCTGAGGCCACACCTCGAGTATTGGGTTCAGTTTGGGGCACCTCAATACGAGAGGGGTGTGGAGGTGCTGGAGCCAGTGCAGAGGAGGGCAAGGAAGCTGGGAAGGGCTGGAGAATACACCTGATGAAGAGCGACTGAAGGAGCTGCAGCTGCTTAGTTTGAAGAAGAGGAGCCTGAGAGGAAATCTCATCACTGTCTACAGTTACCTGAAAGGAGGTTGTGGAGAGGTTGGTGCTGGTCTCTTCTCACAGGTAATTAGGGATAGGAAAAGAGGAAACGGCCTCAAGCTGCCACTGGGTAGGTTTAGACTGGACATTAAAAAACATTTTTTCCCAGCAAGAGCGTTCAGACATTGGAATGTGCTGCCCAGGGAGGTGGTGGAGTCACCAACCCTGGATATGTTTAAGAGACCTTTGGATGTCATACTTGAGGGTGTGGCTTAGGATGCACCTTGTAGAGTAGAGATATGGCTTGGACTTGGTGATCCTGAGGGATTTTTCCCACCTGAATGATTCTGTGATTCTGTGTACCACCAGAGCCTGGCTTAGCTCTCTGAGAGGCTTTGCCACACCATCCTTCACTCAAAATGAAGATGCAGTTGGTGTTTCTGGATGTGGTAAGGTTTCCAAGTATTGTGCGGAGTTTGAGTGCCTCCTTCCCTCACACAGAGTATTTCCTGTAGCTGAACAGAGTAACAGTTAGCTGGCTTGTGGAGAAAAAGGAGTCAAAGGTTTCCTGTTTTGGAGCTGCAAACCGACATCTGGAGGACCAGAATAGAAGTGCTTACATCTGACAGGTGCCTGAGACTTCAGGGTCCTCCCTTGGCTCAGATATGATGAAAAGCTCAAGATGAGGCTGCAGTGTGAGTGCAGCCCAGACAGCAACTGGGTGTGTTCATAGAATGGTAAGGTTGGAAGGGACCTCAAAGATCATCCAGTTCCAACCCCCTGCCATAGGCAGGGACACCTCCCACTAGTACAGGTCACTCAAGGCCTCATCCAACCTGGCCTTGAACACCTCCAGGGAGGGAGCAGCCACAACCTCCCTGGGCAACCTGTGCCAGTGTCTCACCACCCTCACTTCAAACAGCTTCCTCCTAACATCCACTTTCAATCTCCCCTCTGACACTTTAAACCCATTGCCCCTTGTCCTGGCATTACAAGACCTTGTCAATAGTCCCTCCCCAGCCTTCCTGGAGCCCCCTTCAGATCCTGGAAGGCTACTCTAAGGTGTCCTGGAAGCCTTCTCTTCTCCAGGCTACAGAACCCCAACTCTCTCAGCTGTCCTCAGAGCAGAACTGCTGCAGCCCTCTCAGCATCTTGGTGGCCTCCTCTGGACTGGCTCCAACAGTTCCATGTCCTTCCTGTGCTGGGGGCTCCAGAACTGTACACATCTTGGAGGTGCATGAAGCTGCACCCTTGGGGGGAAACATCTCCCCACATGTAGCTGCCAGTCCAAGTTCACTGCTGATGTTTTCAAACAGCCACTTCTGGCCTGCACTGGGCAGTTGCAGTGTGGGCTCTCTTGACCACAGACATGAGCATCATGGGCTTTGCAGGGTTACATTGTGTGAAGGTGAGGAGTTGCAAAACTTGAAATGCCCAAGATGCTACCAGCTTCCTGTAGCTCTGCACTGTGGTGTATGTGGCCTGGGGTGAGGTTATGGTGTGCTAATGCTGCAAGGTTTGGCACTTACTGCAACCCAGTGATCATCCATGGTGTATCTAACTCAGCTACCAGCAGCGATTCAAGTTATGCATATTAAACTGAAAAAGGGATGAAAACCTGTTGTTTGCTGACTTAAAGTGTGGTAGGGTGGTGGCTCATTGCTCAGGAGAGCTGTTCCTGCTCTGGCTTTTGAGAGCAGGGGTTACTGGTAGATGAGAAGCTGGACATGAGCCAGCAATGGGCATTTGCAGCCCAGATGGCTAATCCTATCCTGGGCTGCATCAAAAGCAGCATGGCCAGCAGGTCAAGAGAGGTGATTCTGCTCCTCTGCTCTGCTCTGGTGAGACCTCACCTGGAGTGCTGTGTCCAGCTCTGTGGTCCTCAACACAGGAAGGACATGGACCTGATGGAACAGGCCCAGAGCAGGGCCACAGAGATGATCAAAGGGCTGGAGCACCTCTCCTGAGAACAGAGGCTGGGAGAGTTTGGGCTCTTCAGCCTGGAGAAGAGAAGACTCTGGGCAGACATTAGAGCTGCATTTCAATATCTGAAGGGGACCTACAGGGAGGTTGGGGAGGGACTGTTTAGAAGGGCTTAGAGTGATAGGAGTAGGTGCAGTGGTTTGAAGCTGGAGCAGGGAGATTTAGATTGGTTGTCAGGTGGAAGTTCTGCACAATGAGGGTGGTGAAATACTGGAACAGGTTGCCCAGGGATGTGGTCGAGACTCCATCCCTGGAGACGTTCAAGGTCAAACTTGGTTGGCTTCTGAGCAACCTGACCTAGCTGGAGTTATCCTGCTCACTGCAGGGGTGCTGGACAAGAAGACCTATGAGGATCTCATCCAACCCAATGTGTTCTGAGATTCTATGATGCTGTGACAGCATGGAAAGCCACTGAGACCTGAGGAGAAGGCTGCGTCTTCAGAGCTGCATTTCCAGAGGGTGAGGAAGGAACCAGGAGCTCTGTGCTATTGAGTGATTCAGCAGAAACAAATATGTAGTCAATCAACCACAGCGTGTGGCTGATCATTAGGGCCAGGAATTGCCAGAGGCTGAGTAAACACAGAGGAACTGGGTGGCCACAAGATCTCCTGGCTGGGGTTCAGCTCTGTCCCCCTTCTCACGCTCAACAGGGCACTGCAGAGCCTACCAGAAAGTGGTGGATGCTAACAGAGGGGCAAGGGAAACTATTCCACAGCCTCATCAGGAAGGGCTGGCAATGCCAGCTCAGCAGCCAGGAACACAAGAACACAGGAAGGGACCTTCAGAGATCAAGTCCAAAGCCCCTGCCAGAGCAGGATCACCTAGGGCAGGCCACACAGGAACACATCCAAGATGGCTTTGAAAGTCCCCAGAGAAAGAGAGTCCACAACCTCTCTGGGCAGCCTGCTCCAGAGCTCCATCACTCACACTGAGGTGGAAATTCCTATGTTCTAGCTTATATTCATTGTTCCTTGTCCCATTACTGGATTCAGTGGCCATCATGTGCCTACAGGATTAGACTGTACTGGGGCTGAACCATGGCCCACTTGTGTTTCCTCCTTGATATCATCAGACATCTCCTCACATCCCCTGCCACGTCCAGGTGGGGAGCTGGATAGACATCAGAAGTGATGCTGCAGCCAGGGGAGGTTTAGGTTGGATAACACTAAAAATTTCTTTGCTGCAAGAGTGGTCAGGCATTGGCACAGGCTGCCCAGAGGGGTGGTGGAGTCCCCATCCCTGGAGGTGTTTGAGAAGCTGTAGATGTGGTGCTTCAGACTACAGTTTAGTGGCCATGGTAGTTGGGTTATGGTTGGACTGGATGATCCTAAAGGTCTTTTCCAGCCTTAATAATCCCAGGGTTCTATGAATAGTTTGCTGCACAACTGCTGAGGAGGAGGAGGAAGAGGGCTGACTTCCAAATAAAAATACAGGCTACAGTGGCTCCCTCATAACCTTACCTGGGGTGGCAGCAGGGGAACACGGAGCAACCTTCTTCCTCACCTTCTCTCCCTCCCTCATCCACCCCAGGTAAGGTAATGAGGTGGTCACTGCAGCATCCCATGGCACCCCAGAAGAACCCCATGTGCCACCCTGTGCCCTTGCACCCCTTGGTCCCACTCCCAGCACTTCTCTGACTGTCCCGAACACAAGGAGGTGAACTGGAGAGGCAAGACAGGACAAACTTCACTATCTATTTCCTGACTCCATCCCCACTCCCCACAGAGCTTTCGAGTTATCATTTGCCTTTTTATTTACCTGCACATCAGCCCTTGGTTATCAGAGAGCACTTTATAGCAGCAGTCATGGCTTTATTACTGATAACTCTTGTGTTTAAAAGGGAGTTCCAGATGTTCTTTATTGCTTGCTAAACCTGTTGTGACCTGAACAAATCCATTGAGCAGCAGGAGTGTGGCTTCACAAACCTCCCTTGAGGGGCTGCTAAATCACCACCCAGGAGATGCCTGTGCAGCAGGCATGGAACAGCACTCAGCCCCTGGCACACTGCAATGAATGGGCCTGCTGGGATGGGGCTTTTCCCTGTTTTCCCAAGCACAATTCCAGGCTGGGTGGGGAATGGCTGAGAGCAGCCCTGAGGAGCAGGCCCTGGGGGTGTGGGGTGATGAAAAGCTCAAGATGAGGCTGCAGTGTGAGTGCAGCCCAGACAGCAACTGTGTGCTGGGCTGCAGCAAGAGCAGTGTGGGCAGCAGGGCAAGGGAGGGGATTCTGCCCCTTTGCTCTGCTCTCCTCAGACCCCTCCTGCAGTCCTGTGTGCAGTTCTGGAGCCCCCAGCACAGGAAGGACATGGAACTGTTGGAGTGGGTCCAGAGGAGGCCACGAAGGTGCTGAGAGGGCTGCAGCAGCTCTGCTGTGAGGACAGGCTGAGAGAGTTGGGGCTCTGCAGCCTGGAGAAGAGAAGGCTTCCAGGAGACCTTAGAGTAGCCTTCCAGGATCTGAAGGGGGCTCCAGGAAGGCTGTGGAGGGACTATTGACAAGGTCTTGCAATGACAGGACAAGGGACAATGGGTTTGAAGTGTCAGAGGGGAGATTGAAAGTGGATGTTAGGAAGAAGTTGTTTGCAGTGAGGGTGTTGAGACACTGGCACAGGTTGCCCAGGGAGGTTGTGGCTGCTCCCTCCCTGGAGGTGTTCAAGGCCAGGTTGGATGAGGCCTTGAGTGACCTGTGCTAGTGGGAGGTGTCCCCGCCCATGACAGGGGGCTTGGAACTGTATGATCTTTAAGGTCCCTTCCAACCCAAACCATTCTATGGTTAATGATAGGAAATTTGAGCTTCACACCTCCTGTTTTAGGGCACTTTTGCTTGTTCAGGCCAGTTTTATACTATGGGCTGGAAGAGCAAGAAATTAATTTGTCTGTGTGGCCTCATTTCAGATGGAAAATGTTTAGAGTTCCACAGACAGAAGAAGATCGGTAAGTTAGAGGAAATTCTGCACTGCCCTGCTGGTTTTCTTTCAAAATACCTAGAAGGAGTTAGGTGAAATTAGGAGTTAGGAGTTAGCAGGATTCTCTTTTATCGCCTCTGCCCCACCCTGATTTTCAGCCCAGGGTTTTAAGTGGCTTCTGCTTTCCATGCAATGCTTCACACTTTGTGCCCAGAGATCCAGCAGTGCCTCAAACTCTGGAGTCCTCCTTTCCCGTTACACAGGTAAGATGATTCTCATTTCACATCTGGAGCTACAGAGATAGAATCATAGAATGGTAAGGTTGGAAGGGACCTTAAATATCATCCAGTTCCAACCCCCTGCCATAGGCAGGGACACCTCCCACTAGTACAGGGAACTCAAGGCCTCCTCCAAACTGGCCTTGAACACCTCCAGGGAGGTTGTGGAGCACAGAAGCACAGAATGTGATCTTTGATCACATTCTGTGCTTCTGTGCTCCACAACCTCCCTGGGCAACCTGTACCAGTGTCTCCCCACCCTCACTGCAAACAACTTCCTCCTAACATCCACTTTCAGTCTCCCCTCTACCACTTCAAACCCATTACCCCTTGTCCTGCCATTCCAAGACCTTGTCAATAATCCCTCCCCAGCCTTGCTGTAGCCCCCTTCAGATCCTGGAAGGCTACTCTAAGGTCTCCTGGAAGCCTTCTCTTCTCCAGGCTGCAGACTCCCAACTCTCTCAGCCTGTCCTCACAGCAGAGCTGCTGCAGCCCTCTCAGCATCTTGGTGGCCTCCTCTGGACTGGCTCCAACAGTTTCATGTCCTTCCTGTGCTGGGGGCTCAGTTCAGGCAGCTCCTGTGCTGAGCAGTCCCTGGCAGCATCATGGTCCTGCAGCACCTTGACCTCAGCTTATCTCAGCCCGTTGTATGGCTTGGGCCTAAAGAGCTTGATCAGTATCTTAGAGAATCATAGGATCAGTTCAGTTGGTAAAGCCCTTTGAGATCATCAAATCCAAACATTCTCCAACTCTGCTCAAGGCTGGTGCTAAACCATGGCCCTCAGCACCACTTCTCTGCCTCTTCTAAACACCCCCAGGGATGGGAATTAGTCTACCTCCCTGGCCAGCCTGTGCCAGTGTTTGAGAACTCTTTCAGTGAGTTTCTTCTAACATCACACCTAAACCTCCCCTTGCTCAGCCTGAGGCCATTTCCTCTTGTCTTATCTCTTTTTACCTGGGAAATTAACCCCAGCCTCACTGTAGCCTCTTACAGGGAGTTGTAGAGAGCAAGAAGGTCTCTCCTCAACCTCCTTCTCTCCAGTTCCCTCAGCTGCTCCTCACCAGACCCCTTTTCCATTCCCTTCCCCAGCTTTGTTGCCCTTCTCTGGACCCTCTCCAGAACCTTGATGTTCTTGTAGTGAGGTCCCAAAACTGACCCCAGTACTCAAGATGTGGCCTCACCAGTGCTGAGTATAGGGTGACAATCACTGCCCTGCTCCTGCTGGCCACACTCTTCAGATGTCTCAACCTCCTCTAAAAAACTGGCTAACATTTGGCATGCAAGAGCATGGTAGAGCCAAACTGGGCTCTGCTTTCCTCTTTCTCATCATCCCCTACCCTACAGAGCTGCTAACCTGCAGAAACTCCATCCCAACCTCCCTCCAAAAACCCAAACAAAACCCCACCCAACATATCTGACAGCAGCTGATCTGCTCCTTCCCTCACCTCCCTCAATGGGGTCTCTTTATATGCTGCTGGCTGCCTTCCTTCTTGCCATCCCAGAGGGGCTTGGTTTCAGCCCAGAAGGACATGCAGAAGCACAGGAGCCTCAAACACAATGCAAGTGCTGACAGATCCAGACTCACACCAGCATAGCCTCCTCGGGGAAAAGAATTCCTCTTGTTCTGTCGCGCAGGAGGGACATTTGACCCCAGGAGTGAGTCAAATGTAAAATGTAATTCAAGCCCCAGCAGAGGCCAGAGTATAAATGCAACTTGACATCTGATCAAACCATGGTGGATATCTGACCCCCTGAGATGAGTGAGGGCTCTGTTGTGTCTCATGAAGGCAGCAGAGCATCATTCCTCACCCCTGGCAATTTTCTTTCTTTCTTTCTTCCCCACCTCCCTAAACAAAGACAAGGAATTAAGTGATGCAGAAATCCCAGGGAATGGCCAACCACACAATGTACTCTGTGGTACAATGTGGTAAAATGAAAGTAAGCCCCCTCCATAACATCAGTAAGAAAAGGCATTGGTTGTGGTCTTACAGAATTGCCTGGTTGGAAAAGACCTGAAGAAAGGGTTTTCAGGCATTGTAGCAGGCTGCCAGGGCGGGTGGTGGAGTCACCATCCCTGCAGGTATTAAACAAATGGTATTAAACAAATATTTTGGCTATGATCTAATGGTCATGGGGAGTGTTGGCACTTGATGAGGTCTTCTCCAGCCCTTGTGATTCTATGACCCACGTGCACACACACATGCCCTGCATCCCCCTTCAAAGCTTCCTGTGGGCTGGCATATGCCTGCCCCTCTCCCTGCGCATGAAATCCTTCTCCCCGTGGATCCGTAAGCCCGGGTGTGTATAAATCAAAACTTTTATCTGCTCTATCTCTTGCCCTTTATCTGTTTATCTCCATCCATCTTCCAGCCCAGCTCTGTATTAGCCATAATAGATACAGTAAGTCGCTGATCTGGTGGGTCAAATGGTCAGAGCTCTTTGATCAGCCGTCAGGATCCATTACCAGCAGGGCCTCCGGTGGGGCTTGAATTACAACTTACATTTGACTCATTTCTGGGGTCAAAACGTGCCTCTTATTTGATAGAATGACAGAAATTGTATAATTTGTATATATCCCTGAGCCATATGTGCTCTGAGTGCCACTCTAATGTGTTTTATAAAGGCACAGCTGTCCGGGTGACTTATTCAAAATGGGATTTTGAAGTAGTGTTCTTGCCATTTAATGTCCTCATTCAGGGTTGCACAAGGTTTATCAAATCATAAATAACGTTTGGAACATTCCCCTTTTTTTTAGCATAACAATGGGGTTTGGTGCTCAGAAGGAAGTGGATGGCACAATCAAGGGCTGTTTGGTAAATAAGCAATAATGCAGAAAGCAAAGCGGAGCCTAATTAGGAATTAATGACGGCGCAGGAGGCTCCGATACCTTCCTCTCATCCTGCTAAGGCTCCAGACTAGACAGAGCTCATCTTGGCAGCCTCTGCTATGAAATGTGCCATCAAGCCTTGTCATAATACTGGCAGACGTGTTGTCCTCCCACCTCCTGGGCCTCCCACCAGTCTCGGCTGAATTGCAGCAGAATGTCAACAGTTGGTACAATAAACCTGGGGCTGGGGCAGATCCATGCAGTGTGGCTGGAGGGGGGTCCTCTTCCTTGCTGGAGACCATAGATCCAGGGCTGCAGAGCCCCAGGCAGCATGAGGGCAGCTGAGTGCTGCTGCTGAAGGCATGAGTCATCCTTCCTTTTCTCTTGCTTCTCCTCCATCCTCTCTTTGTTGACTTGAGCATCTCACCTGTGCAGAGAGCCTGAGAGCCCTGGGGCTGTTTGATCTGGAGCAGAGAAGGCAGAGAGGAGATCTGAGCAATGTGTACTAATATCTGAGGCTTGGAGTCAAGTAGATGAGGCCAAGCTCTTTTGGGTGGTCAGCAGACAAGGAGCAATGGATCCAAACTGGAACAGAGGTTTCACCTCAGCGTGAGGAGAAACTTCTTTAGTGTGAGGGTGACAGAACCCTGGAGCAGGCTGCCCAGAGTGGAGTCTCCTTCTCTGCAGCCTTTCCAAACCCACCTAGATGCATTCCTGTGTGCACTGCCCTGGGTGATCCTGCCTGGCAGAGAGGTTGGACTGGATGAGCTCTGGAGGTCCCTTCCAACCCCTAAGGATCTGTGATTCTGCGATTCCTTCTTCATTCTCCTCTTCCCTCTCCTGTTTTAGGAAGCTCTAAAACAGGACCGATGTGGACTTTGATTTTTCCTCCATGAATGGCTTTGGTGGAGATGTTCTGTCACTGACAGTGAAGTGACAACATGCACTTCCTCAGCTGTAACATGTTCTCATGTTGGTTAGTCCCTGACCTACCAGGATGCATGAGTTTGGAAGAGTTTCCAGCAATTTGTTTGTCCCTGAAGCCCATGAGGTGCAATGTGCTCACCACAGCTGCTGTCTCACACGTGGATTTACTCCAGAAGAAGGGTTGGAAGATGATCAGAGGGCTGCAGCAGCTCTGCTAT
>VWYK01064550.1:0-24779 GCA_013399775.1 Semnornis frantzii | reverse complement strand
AAAAAAAAAAAAAAAAGTTTCCAAGCTGCCTTGTTTACATTTTCTCATTGAGAAGACGTAAGCTGGTTGGTAATATTATGGGCAGTATTTGTGTTAATTTAGAGATGTGCTAACCTTTTAAGCTTGGCTTCTTTTCTTTTTTTTTTTTTTATCCCTTTGGGACACACAAGTCCTAACTTTTATTTTATTTTATTTTATTTTATTTTATTTTATTTGTTATTTTATTTCATTATTTAATTTTTAAAATTTTACTTTATTTTATTTTCCTTTTATTTAGTTTTATTTTACTTTGTTTTATTTTATTTTATATTACTTCATTTTATTTTATTTTGTTTTACTTTATTTTACTTTATTTGGGTTTTTTTTTATATGCCCAAAGTGAAAGCTGTAAGCAGATTTGAAACGATGCCATACATCTTTAGGTCAGCCTTATACTTTTACTCCAGACTTTTCTACTCCACAGTTGGCTTTTGCAAAGGCGGAGCAGATGAGAATGGAGGCAGCTTGCAGGCAATAACAACCTGCATTTTCTCACAGGAAGCCTTAGTAACGAAGGTAAAAAACAAATCGAATTAGCAAAGCAGCAAACATTGCCTTTTATAACCCCCCAAAAATAAAATTCTTCAGCAGCAACTAGCCCTGTAATGTAATCCAATCTGTTTTAATACTGAGATTTTTCCAAGAAAGCAGGAAACAGTAAAGGGTAAGGCTTTCAAACCTCTGCTGTTTCGTTTACAGATCCCTTGCGTTAATTTAATGCTTCTAGGGAACTGGGGCTCTTTCTTTTTTCTCAGAATCCCTTCTCTAGGAAATGGTGAGTGGTGTGGCGCTTCGAAGCAGTCATGGTTTACAACAGATAAGCCAAAGGATCTGGCTTCAAATTCCACACTTCTCTGAGAAAACAAAACACGCCAGTGCATGCTGCTCTCGAAAGCAGAGACTTTCTCGCGAACGGACCGCAGAAAATTTACCTTAGAAGGAGCTTAGCAGACAACTTTCGTGGCCTTCAATCTCCTCCCCTTCTCCCGGCCCTTTCCAGTGCATGCACCAGCATCTAGCAGTTCTCTGCAGTCAGTTGGTTTAGGGTTGGGTTTTTTTTTTTGTGTTGATTTTTTTTTTCCAGCAGAAAAAGATAAATATTTACAGCTATTACTTTTGGAGCCTTTACCCTGCAACTTCTGCTGGCACAAAATTCGCACTGCCGCCGGTGCGGCCGGGCCAGCTGCAACCTCCGGCAGATGCAGCAACGCCTGCCCCTTCCCAAAACCCTGCCAGTGCCTTTAACTCCTGCCTGAAAAACAAAACCAGAGGCACCCACCTGGACCAACTGCACTTCGTGGCTAAAGCTGGTTTTGTCTGGGGGGAAATAAAAAAAATAAAAAAAGAAATTAAAATAGAACAAATTGCTTGCGAAACGCCAGCCCGGCTGCTGCCAGCCCTCTGCTTGGTGGCAGCCCTGCTGCTGCTGCAGCCGTAGGAGATGCCTGTTTGGGCCTCCTCGATGGTTCTTTTCCTCGTTTTCCAGGCTTGAAAAAGAGTTCACGGTGCAAATTTTGGAATGACAGGAGCCTCGGTTCCTGGAGTTTGTTGGCAGTGAGAGGTTGGGGTGTAAATTGTGGGGTTTGGGCAGGGAGGACTGTGGGGCTTCTGCCGGTTGCTCAGCAGCCCCCGGGCTGCCTGCTCTGCTTGTGCCGGGCAGCAGCAGCCACCAGCAGCGAGCAGGAGGAGACGGCTGGAAGGAAACCATCACTGGGGACCCACTGCTGGGCCTCGGAGGGGCAGGGGAGAGCAAGAGGTGCGGAGGAGAAGAAATGAGAGAGGCGCAGCAGGAAGGAACAGCTGCGTGACCCCAGCTGCTTGTCCTTCCCACAGACCAAGCACAGCTCTTGGGGAAAACGAGGGAAATTGAGGCTGGGAGGAGGGAGAAGTTCATACCTTTGGGTTTGGTGTTTTTTTTTTTTTTTTTTCCCCCTTCTCAAGATCCAAATCAGCAATTAAAACTTTGTGTTAATTGGCAATAAAGTAAAATTCCTGGAATTGAGACTGGTTTGCCTGCAAGAGGAGAGGAAAAGCAAACCTCCACAGCAGGCTTTATCACCATCAGGCTCTTCTCTCTGCCTCTGCTCTGCTTTGCATGGGAGACTGTCAGGACCTTTGTTCTTCTGGTGGTACACAGAACATGCTGATGAGATGGAGACTTTTCCTCTGGCCACTGATTTTTTATTACTGTGTAAAGGCAGGGAGAATATCAAAGGCTGAGCTGTATCCTCTCCCAGTCCCTGGGTAGGCCAAAAGGATCTCAGATTCATGTGGTGGGAGCAGAAGGGAAAGGCATTGCCCTCTATACTGTGTTTATAGGTGTATACGGTGTCTAAGTCCCACCTCTGATGCCATGCAGCTTAGGAAAAAAAATTAGCGGGTAGTTGTAGCTGTCCCATTGAGAGTCCTGCTGCTAAGGCAGGGCAGGTGCAGTTCCCCTGGAGTACTGCTCATGGTTTAGGCTTTCTTTGTGAAATTGTTAGTCCATGGGACCTAGGCTGGTGTGGGATGTCCTGGTGCCGGATGTCCTCGTGCTCCAGAGATCCCCAGGATAAAGGAAATCCAAGACATCTTCTTCAGGGACAGCTGTTGCTGCCATAGAAGCAAAGGAAGGCAAAGCTGATGCTGTGGTAGGTTAAGCACCACCCTGACTCTCTTCCTTTCTGGGTTTTATGTAGGAGGGAGAGCTCTGCATCCATTTCACCAACAGGTTCAGTTTACTTGTTAGATGAAATAAGATTGAGGAATGATGAAAGAGAACAGAGAAAAAAGTTTATTCTACTGTAGCAATTTTTTCTTCTTTCATTTTCCTTTTGCAAGGTCCCCAAATCCTGCAAAGCAGTCTTTACAGTGTCCATGCAGACCTCTACCAATTCTGGAAACTAACTCTAAAAAAAAAAATTGGCTACTCTGTCAAAAATCTGCAAAGTGAACTTCCTCTCCTGTCCTTGACTTTTCCAGATTGTTCTTTTGTCGTGCTGCTGCCTAAGCTGCTCAGGGCTGGCAGTGCTGCCCAGAGTATTGCTGCTTTCTCCTAACCCATCTTGTCCTTTGACTCCTTGAAATGGCAGTTTGTGTGGCTGGGTTCCTTTTACTTTGCATGAACTTTGGCTTGGAGAAAACATGAACAGAGAAATAATCTAAAGATGGGCATATGAAAGTAGCCCAAGGCCCATCTGTCTCAGCAGTCTGTTTCCTGTTAAGATCAGTAGCTGGGAGGCCAAGGGAAAAGCTGCAAGAGCAGGTCCTGCCCATAGCAGCAGTTACCCACCACACTCTTCCTGCAAGGGCTTGGAGGCTTCATGGAATGCCAGGTGGGAAGGGACGCCATGGATCATCTGCTCAAACCATTCTAGGTGATGGTGGAGTTAAATGAGCTGTCCCAGCAGCCTGCCAAGCTGAGTCTTAGAGCTGCCCAGTACAGGGAGACTCCACCACTTCCCTTGGGAGACAATTCCAGTGTCTGACTGTTCTAATGGGAATCTCCCCAGCAGTAACTTGTCCCCATCACCCCTTGTTTTCTCCACGGGACTCCTTGTGAAAAGACAGTCTCCATCCTCTTGGGAGCCCCTCTTTATGCACTGGTCCATGACAGTAAGGTCTCCCCTTAGCCTTCTCTTCTCCAGGCTGAACAATCCCAGCTTTCTCAGCCTTTCCTCCTGAGCTGCAGTTTGTATCTTGGGGTGGATTTTTCTCTCCCTTCAATTGAGAATCTGCTTCTTGAAGTCCAGAGGTTGTGACTGCTGTAGCTTTTTACCTACCTTCCCCTTCAGGTGCATTTGCTGCACTTCTGCTCCTCAGGCATGGCTGTGCTGAAGGAAGGCGAGCAGCATGTGCCCTGTGAGGCTGTAGCCTGTAGTGGCCATGCAATAAAATCATCACCTTCAAGCACTAAGGCAAATTCCAGCTCTGCAAAGAGATGCCTGCAAGAACAGCAGCCCTTTGGCCTTCCTGTCTTCATTCCCCAGGACTCCTTTTTTTTTTTTTTTCCTGTCTTTTAGAATTGGCTCTGTAAAGCCACGAGATAAAACTGTTCTAGCCTGAACAAATCCTCCTGATAAACAATAGTGGCACCCGACTGCCTGAGGGTGTCTGCTTGGTGTCATTCACACAAAGCCTTGCTCAAAGCCTCCATCAGTTCCTTTTGTCAGTGTGCAGTGCACCACCAGCCAGCTTCACCCACAGAAGGGCAATATTTGGCTGCCTGGCTGCCTGTAGAAAAGAGTCCCCAGCAGTGTTAAGTGTGAGTGGCTGCTGCCTTCTGGCTGGCACAGCTTTCAGCATTGGTTCTTTCTTTTCTGTGTGGGATTAATCTGCCTGGTTTGCTTCAGCAGCAACACAAAACAATGCCTGCCGTGGCGTGGAAGCTGCTTGGCGTGGGCACTCCTCCAGATCTACCACAAGAGCTCCTCAATCTACTCTTTTCTTTCATCTCTTTGTTGGATTTCTTGGTACTTAGAAAGAAGAAAACAAAGCTGCTCTCTGCAGACCAGAATTTTATCCTGTCTCATATTAAGCAGTGCTTCTTAATCTATAGCTCCTAGGGGGCTTTTAAAAGAAGAAGAAAGTTTGTTGGGAGGTAGAATGAGTTGCCCTATAGATTATACTCATAGAATAACAGAATGTCAGGGACTGGAAGGGACCTGCCAGAGCAGGGTCACCTAGAGCAGGTCACACAGGAACACATCCAGGGGGGTTTTGAATATCTCCAGAGAGGGAGACTCCACAGCCCCCCTGGGCAACCTGTTCCAGGGTTCTGTCACTCGCACAGGGAAAAAAATTCCTCCACATTTTAACATGAACTTCCTCTGCCTCCGCTTCCACCCAGTGCCCCTTGTCCTGGCATTGGGCATCACCCAGCAGAGCCTGGCTCCAGCCTCCTGGCACTCACCCTGCACATATTGAGAACCATTACTGAGGTCACCTCTCAGTCTCCTCTTCTCCCAGCAGCACAGCCCCAGCTCCCTCAGGCTCTCCTCAGAACAGAGATGTTCCATTCCCTTCAGCATCTTTGTGGCTCTGTGCTGGACTCTCAAGCAGTTCTATGTCCCTCTTGAACTGGAGGGCCCAGAACTGGACACAGTACTCCAGATGTGGCCTCACCAGGACAGAGTAGAGGGCCAGGAGAACCTCTCTCGACCTCCTAACCACAGCCCTTCTAATCCACCCCAGAATGGCATTGTCCCTCCTGGCCACCAGAGCACATTGCTGGCTCATGGTCAACCTCCCACCCACCAGGACCCCCAAATCCTTTTCCCCTTTGCTGCCTTCCAACAGGTCAGTCCCCAACCTATCCTAATCCCTGGGGGTTGTTCTTTCCCAGGTGCCAGACTCTGCACTTGCCCTAGTTGAATGTCATTCAGTTTCTCCCTGCCCACCCCTCCAGCCTGTCCCAGTCTCTTTGAATGGCAGCACAGCCTCCTGGTGTGGCAGCCACTCCATCCAGTTTGGTGCCATCAGCAAACTTGCTGACAGTGCATCTGTGCCCTCAGCCAGGTTATTGATGAATATATTGAACAGAACTGGTCCCTATACTGACCCCTGTGAGACCCCACTAGACTCCAACTAGACTCCATCCCAGTGACCACAACTCTCTGGCTTCTTTCCTTCAACCAGTTCCCATGCACCTCACTCCCTGATCCTCCAGACCACACTGCCTCAGTTCAGCCAGGAAGATGCTGTGGCAGACAGCGTCAGATGCTCTACTGAAATGAAGATAAACCACATCCACTGCTCTGCCCTCATCAATCCACCTGCTTATGTCCTCATCAAAGGCTACCAGGTTGGTCAAACATGACTGCCTCTTGGTAAAACCATGTTGACTGCTCTTAATGGCCCCACTGTCCTTGATATGTTTAAGGACAGCATCGAGGATAAATTTCTCCATTACCTTTCTGGGCCTCTGATTAAAAAATATGGATTAAACAAGTCAGATTTTAGGTCAATGTGATAACTTTTGTTTTGTGAGGGGGTTTCTGCTCACACTGAGCAGAAATCCTTGGGTTTTACCCAGTTTCTTTTTGTTTATTGTTAGGAGATACTGGTTAAATAAAATTAATGTTTTTTAGAGAGACACCTTAAAATATAACTGCTCTGTGAAGAGGAAAGTTATTAAAGATTGAGTTGAAATGTACATTTTAGTTTTATTTAAAAGCAGTATAGCCGAGTTTGACCTCTGAACTTGTAGACTAGGGATTATTAATATGAAGATTTGAGAGTGACCATGTGAAGTGTGGTTGTAACTGCATTGCTTTTCATTCACATAGAATTAATTTCTAAGCCAGAGGTTTGGTCTTTCAAGTTGATACAGGTCTGATATTCTTGACAGTGAGGGTGGGGAGACACTGGCACAGGTCACCCAGGGAGGCTGTGGATGTCCCCTCCCTGGAGGTGTTCAAGGCCAGGTTGGATGAGACCTTGAGCAACCTGTGCTGGTGGGAGGTGTCCCTGCCCATGGCAGGGTTTGGAACTGGATGAGCTTTAAGGTCCATGCTGGTGTTAGGTTGATGATTGGACTTGCTGATCTTAGTGGTCTTTGTCAGCTGAAGCTATTCTGGGATTCTGTGATTCTTGTCAGTCACCACCTCCAGGTGTGGAAGCCCTACTGCATGAGGCAAAGGGAAAAAGAGAACTATTTTACAGCTGACCAATTCAGCAAGGAAACTAATATTTCCCTAGACTCAGGAACTGACCAATTAGCTCTTAGTGCAGTGTCCTAACCACAGGTGGGTTTTCCTATCATCAATTAAACAAAATAATTTCATAGAATGGTAAGGTGGGAAGGGACCTCAAGGATCATCCAGTTCCAACCCCCTGCCATAAACAAGGACACCTCCCACTAGCACAGGGCACTCAAGGCCTCATCCAACCTGGCCTTGAACACCTCCAGGGAGGGAGCAGCCACAACCTCCCTGGGCAACCTGTGCCAGTGCCTCACCACCCTCACTGTAAAGAACTTCCTCCTAACATCCAGTCTGAATCTCCCATCTTCCAGTTTAAATCCATTGTCCCTCATCCTGGGTTTAAAGCTTTAGGCTGGTTTCAGGGATGACTTGGAGCTGACAGCACTGATCCATCTGAACTGGTTAACCAGAAAGGCTGTGGAGTCTCCTTCTCTGGAGATGTTCCTGTGTGACCTGCCCTGGGTGCTCCTGCTCTGGCAGGGGCAGTTGAACTGGGTGATCTCTGGAGGTCCCTTCCAACCCCTACCATTCTTTGACTCTATGATTGTCCGTTTCTTTGATCTCAACCTGTGAGTGTTTTAATGTCTGGTATCTATCTTATTTAAAGATTCATAAGGATTTAATTTCTGAGATCGAAGTCTCCTTTTAGCTCACTTTTTAATTCTGAAAGAGGAGAGGAATTGCTTTTCCCTGTAGAGAAGTAGTATTTCAAACCCATCAGAGTCTTTTCCAGACAACCTGATGAAACAATTCTTTGCATTCCTGAAAGGCTGCCCCCCTGTATTAGATCTAATTTTTCTTTCTTATCATTCTTGCACCCCTCCTTGTAAATCCAGGGGCTTACTTCAGTGCTGCAGATCACGCAGCACAGAGATCAATGTGTGAAAACCAGAGAAATTCTTTTGCAGCACAGTTGTGTATCACATTCCAGTGGGCATGAAGAACAGCTATCAGATTATGTATACTGAATTTCCACTCAAAATCCAGGGTTGGATTTGGGGAATGTTACCAAAATACCTAACTCCACACTGCCTGAGTTTCAAGCTGCTTCAGTAATTCCTCCTTTTTTATAGTTATCGCTGCTCCTAATGAATTTGCTGCGAGTTATTTTAAGGGCTTTCAGTGTGCTGGCTGGGATTCCAGGCTCCTTATTGTTTGTATATCATAAAAGCACCATGCTGTCTTTCACCAAGAAGGTCTGACGCCTCACAAGCCTTTGAAGTGCAGTTGATGAAGTAACAAAGGCAGCCACTAAAAGACAGTGCTGGATAACTGATGCCAAGCTTTGGTGAACCAATTTTTATTTCAATTAGGAATGGAAAAGATTTTCTGAACCTAGCATTTGTTCTCTTACTGTTCCAGGCAACCTCCTCCTGCTAGGCCATTTGTAAAGTGATCAAAAACCCTGTTAAGTTCTTTGTCTTCACTACTGTCATTAAAAATATGTTCCAAAACCTCAGTGTGGTCAGGCTAGAAGCCTTCTTCTAACTCCAGTCTGAATTCCATTGTGGCCTCTTTTATATCCACTTGTTCTTGAGGCAACTTTGTCATTCTGCTTGAGCAGCTCTTTTGCTTCCTCTGCAGTACATTTCTAGAAACAAATCATAGAATCATAGAATCATGGAATCAGTCAGGACTGGAAGGGACCACCAGGACCATCCAGTTCCACCCCCCCTGCCATGGGCAGGGACACCTCACACTACCTCAGGCTGTCCACAGCCTCATCCAACCTGGCCTTAAACACCTCCAGGGATGAGGCTTCCACCACCTCCCTGGGCAACCCCTTCCAGGCTCTCACCACCCTCATGCTGAAGAACTTCTTCCTAACATCCAATGTTAATGTACCCATTTCTAGCTTGGTTCCATTCTCCCCAGTCCTAGCCCTGTCAGTCTCTGTCTTCTGAAGATCACAGAATGGCTCAGGTTGGAGGGGAGCTCAGACATCATCCACTCCAACCTCTATGCCATGGCCAGGTACATCTCTCAAGTAGACTTAGCTGCTCAAGACCTCATCTAACCTGGCCTTGAACACCCCTATGGAGGAGGCATCCACAGCCTCCCCGGACAAGGATAAACAAGCCAAGCTTGTTTAGGTCCTCTTCTCTAGGAGTGCTTGTCTGTTCTCTTGACCCAAGCAGAAACCCTGCTTTGCATCTGTTTGAGACCAGTTGCCTTCAATATGGGCAGTGAAAACCTTTGCTAAGCACTCTAGGTGAGCTCTTTGTAGAGCAAGAGTGGTCTGTAGCTAGCAGAAACACGAAGGTGCTCCAAGGGCTGGAGCAGCTCTGCTGTGAGCACAGGCTGAGGGAGCTGGGGGTGTGCAGCCTGCAGAGGAGAAGGCTCCAGGGGACCTCAGAGCTGCCTGCCAAGAACTGAAGGGATCCTGCAGGAAGGCTGCAGAGGGACTTGTGCTGAGGGGGTCTAGAGACAGCCCAAGGGGGAATGGTTTGGAGCTGAAGCAGAGCAGGGTGAGACTGGAGCTGAGGAAGAAATTGTTCAGTAGGAGGGTGGTGAGAGTCTGGCCCAGGCTGCCCAGGGAGGCTGTGGCTGCCTCCTGCCTGGGGGTGTTGCAGGCCAGACCGGATGCAGCCTTGAGCAGCTCAGTCTAATTGAGAGGTGTCCCTGGGCATGGTGGGAAGGTTGGAGGAGATGATCCCTGAGGTCCCTTCCAGCCTGAGTCATTCTGTGATGGTGAAGTCATACACCCCATCAGTGTCTTTGTCTTTTCATGACCGTATCAAGCTGCCTCTCTGTGTAATTTTAGGGGTTTGTCTTCTTTGACATTCCCAGCCTCTAAATTTCCAGTTCATAGCAGAAATTTTCCTTTCAGTCCTTTTGTTCTGCTTTTCTAGCTGCATGTCCATGGCAGTGCTCCACAAGCTCAGATAGTTCTTTCTATTTGCTATCTCTTCAGGCCAGGTGATTAATTAATAAGCTGATTTCTTCTGAGTTTGTCAAACCTGCCCCTTTGAAGTCCTGACCTTTTAGTACAGGCACTGTTTAAAGAAAAGCAGTGATAGTCTTGCAACTCATTATTTTCTTTATCTTGCTGTGTTCCAGATACCTTTGCTACTCCTCAAATCAACTCTCAGAATCCCACAACCCTCTAGTTCAGCCAGGATTTGGTAAAGAGATTGATAGACTCTCAGTTATTATTTGGTCTCAGAAATAATTTGGTCCTGCTGGCATGAGACCCATTCCTTCTGCTGCCTGTGTCTCATAACTTCAGATCTTGTTTTCTTCCAGAAATTGTGGGTTTTGAGTGTCAGATGAATATATCCTTAGGGAAAAATGAAAGAAATTTGCTGCAAAGGAACTGAGAGCCTGCTGCAGAGTAGATTTTGTGTTATTGATGATATTCCTTCTTAGCACATTGCCATTGATACCATTCACATTCTGTTCCTCTCCATCATCCTCACTGCTGCTGTTGCCTTTCCTGGACACAGTCCTGTTCTACTCCTGACTGTACTTCCTGTTCTTCCTGCTTCATCTTTTGCACCAGCAATTAAAATTCCACCTTCTCTTTTCTGGAGCTTACATATCAGTACCCAAACATTTGATTTGTTTCTCCACATCTGTTTCCCTCACTGAGTCAGGCACAGTAGCTCCTCTCAATTACTGCACTCTGCACAGCTAACTCTGATTTTTTTCTCACTTTTCACTCACAGACATTCCTTTGCCCATTGCCATATCTCTTAAATGCCAGACTTCAGTTATTTCTATACCTAACTCTATCACCTGTATCCACCTGATACTCCATTCTTATTTGTAGATCCAGCCAGAGGACAGGTTTTCATCTCTTGTTAAGGACAGTCTCCCATCATGTCTATCTTCATCCTCTGCCTGGAGTTGTGTACAAATGGTGGTGTTAGGTTGATGGTTGAACTCAAGGGGGTCTTTTCTAACCAAAACAATTCTGTAATTGTGTGATTCTGTGATTCTATGATTATGTGGTTCTATGGTTCTATGATTCTGTGGTTCTGTGATTCTATGATTCTGTGGTTCCATGGTTCTATGATTCCGTGATACTATGATTCTATGATTATGTGGTTTTGTGATTCTGTGGCTCTGTGATTCTGTGGTTCTATGGTTCTACAATTCTGTGGCTCTGTGATTCTGTGATTCTGTGGTTCCATGGTTCTATGATTCTGTGATTCTACAATTCTGTGATTCTATGACTATGTGGTTCTGTGATTCTGTGGTTCTGTGGTTCCATGGTTCTGTGATTCCCTGGTTCTATGATTCTGCGGTTCTATGAACTCTGAATTCTTCCCCTTCCACCCTTTGTCCTGAGAGAGAGAACAAGACTTCCAGCACATCATTTAATGGCCATAGTGGTGTTAGGTTGATGGTTGGACTCAGTGAGGTGTTTTCCAACCAAAACAATTCTGTGATTCTGTGAAATCTGACTTCTCATCCCCTCTTTCTCCTGAGAGAGAGAACAGGTCTCATGGAACATGGTTTAATGGCCATGGTCATGTTAGGTCAGTGATTGGACTCAATAATCTTAGAGGTCTTTTCCAACCAAAGTAATTCTGTGATTTCTGTTGGTGTAGCGTCCTGCTTGCTCAAGTGCTCTACCAGGACCAGAAAACTGCCTCTGTTGTTTTCTCTTCTTGTGCAATTATTTTACCCATGTTCCCTTTCCCTCCACCGCTCTTAGGTCTCATTCTCTGCTTCCGTCCTCACTCAGCTACATGTAGGCTGCCTGGGGAGGTGGTGGAGTCCCCATCCCTAGAGGTGTTTAAGAGGAGGCTGGATGAGGCACTTAGTGCTATGGGTTAGTTAATGAGAAGAGTTAGGTGATAGGTTGGACTTGATGGTCTCAAAGGTCTTTTCCAACCTGGTTGATTCTGTGATTCTGTGGTTCTTAGCAAGGGGATGTTAGTTTTATTTTGGCAAACCTGTCCCTGCAGCAACACTGAGCTGTACTGTGTGAAAAATCACCCGTTAAATACCACATCAAGGATACACGACACCTCCTTTTCCACGTCCAGTCATCTCTGTTGCCTCTGTAATTATCTGGGTCTGCCCCACTGCTGTCCCAGCCACCAGCATTGTTTTCTCATCCTTGCCTTGAACATGTAACAACAAACCAGTGAGAAAATCCTTCCCTTTCCAAGCTCCTGAACAAGCCTGCCCTCTTTCCTACTCTCTGCTGCTGGCTCCAAGGCTGCTGGATCTGCTCCAGGGTTCCTGGCTTCTTTCTCTAGAAAATACATCCCCTAATCACTGGGGAAATTGCTTAAGAGCAAGCCTTGCATTGAGCAGTTGCACACAGCATAGTAGAAGCTGATGAATTTAATGTTGCCTGCTGTTGTATTAGAGGAAACATCCGTTTACGGCGCGTACCTCAAAACCCAGGCACAGCAGCATCACTGCAAAGCATTTGATGTCTGTGTGCATTAAGAGAGATCCTTTAAAGATGCAATTGCAAAGAACGTTTTCCTGAAAAAAATCATTGCCCCCCCTGCCCTTTTTTTATTCTGGTGGAAGCTGTCAAAAAAGTCAAAGTAATAGAACAAAGCAGCATATTTCTGGTTCTAATAAGATAAATTCCCATTGCATTGTTTGAGCCTGAAAACAGTGAAGGCAGCATCCAGGATCATTTCTGACATTTGTGCAAATCTTTTAGAGCCATAGGGAAATGATTAAAGTCTGGGGGTTGGTGGAGTCACAGTCAGGGTGTTACATTTTGATGCATTCTCAAGACTGAAAAATTGATAGGGTTGGGGTTTGTTATTTTTTTTTTCCCACCTTAGAACAGTTTAAAGCTTTGGAAAAAATAGTGACTGATCTTCTCTCTCTCCAGCAAAAGCTGTGTTCAACCAAAGCAGGGAATGCCGACAGATGATTCCAGCCTGACAGCTGAATGAGAGACCAAAACTCCTGTCTCAACTGCAGGTGTTTCCTGCATCTCAGTATGAAATTAAAGCAATTTTAATTAAGTTACAGTTGCTATTTATTGAGCTTTTGCTGTTCCTAGGGTGTTTTGGGTTGGTTGTTGGTTGTTGTTTTTTTTTTTTCTTCTCAGTTACTCTTACTGTTTTCCAGGAATTCTGGAACTAAGAAATGTTCTACTTAGAATTTGCAGACATGAAGCCTTCAGTGCAGTGAGTTTGTTTTGAAGTTTGTGAGAGCAGTGAAATGGAGGTTTTCTTGTTTGTTACTCTCTGTGCTATCTCCCAAACTTGTTTAATATAATTCAATTGGCCTTCGTGGAACAAAAAAACCCTCCCACATACAGTGACTGCAGATGCATTCTTCCTCCCTTAAACAAGCAAACATTAGAAGAGAGGGGATTTAATAATAAACCAAGCAGGAACAAAATAAAAAAAAAGAAGGTAAGAGTAACTAAATAATAAAAATGGCATTTTTTTGGAAGCCCAGAAATGAGGTAATATCTTCTCTTCATTCTCCTCTGCCCTCAAATCAAACATCTCTGCTTTTTATTCTTACTGGGAACATAGGAAGTTCCTTCTTTCCTCTACTTATCCTATTCATTTCTTTGTCACATTAAACATGCCCAGACTTGACCTTCCTCCCATTTCCTTCCTTTCCAGCCGTTTCCTCAGAAGTATTCTATCTTTAGTGCTTTTCTGCACTTTTGGTGTTTTCTCTGCCCTCATCCAGGTGGTTATGGAAAGTCTGCAGGGAAGGAGATTCCACAACCTTTCTGGGCAGCCTGCTCAAGGGCTCCAGCACCCTCACACTACAGAAGCTGGCATAGGTTGCCCAGGGAGGTTGTGGCTGCTCCCTCCCTGGAGGTGTTCAAGGCCAGGTTGGATGAGGCCTTGAGCAACCTGTTCCAGTGGGAGGTGTCCCTGCCTATGGTGGGGAGTTGGAACTGTATGAGCTTCCAACCTAAACCATTCTATGATTCAAAGTTTCTCCTCACATTGAGGTGGAACTTCCTGGGTTCCAGTTTGTACCTGGTGTTCTTTGTCCTATCACTGGCACCACCACACAGAGCCTGGCACCTTCATCCCAACACCCACCCCTCAGGTATTTGTAGGCATTGCTCAGATCCCCTCTGAGCCTTCTCCAGGCTAGCCAGCCCCAGGGCTCTCAGCCTTTCCTCATCACACAGAGGTCCCAGTCCTCTAGCATCCTCACAACCCCCAGGCAAGGCAGTCTCCTTTCTTGACAGCTGCTGTTTGCTTTATATCAATCATATTAAATTGGATTTTAGTTTTCTCTGTGCTGAGGAAGCTGCTTTCCTGTTCCTGTCCATGCTTTTGCTTAATGTGTTGGCACTTGTAGCTGTGCATAGAGGGAGGTTTGAGCCCACTCTGCAGCAGTTACAGGTGACAGGAGTAGTAATCATTTGCTCACTTTCTTGGAGCAGTTGACTGGAATGAAACTCTGCATTTGCAAGACATTTCTGCTTCCTAACCTGCAATTTCCTCTCTGCCGAGGAGCAGCAGACTTGGTCTTTTAGTGCAGATTTAGTTATGCTGCCAATATCAGTTGTGGTTTTTGCTTTTGCATCTGGTTCCCTTTCATAGATCCAGAGAATCACAGAATGCCCCCTCCAGGGAGAGGGCATCTACAACCTCCTTGGGCAGCCTGTGCCAGTATCTCCCCACCCTCCCTGGAAATAATTTCTTCCTAATCTCCAGTCTAAATCTGTCCTCTTCCATTTCCTTATGCCCTAACACTGCAAGTCCTTGCAAAAAGTCCCTCCCCAGCTTTCTTGCAGGCACCTTTAAGGTACTTGGAGAATTTAATTTCTGTTACTTAAAATTAATAATTTAAACCTTAAGAGTTTTCTTACATATCCTGATTCTGTTGTTCAGTAGTCTTGGGCTAGCCTCATCCCTAGAAGTGTTCAAGGCCAGGCTGGACGAGGTCTTGAGCAACCTGTGCTGGTGGGAGGTGTCCCTGCTTATGGCAGGGGGTTGGAACTGATTGAGCTTTAAGGGCCTTTCCAACCCAACCTAACCCAACCCATTCTATGATTCTATGATGATTGAGTCCAACCAACTCTGTTGTTTAATTGAGAAGAGAATTGTTGCCTTTCTCTTTTTCTGCCTGAACACAGTGTTCCAGGCTCAGAAGGTCTAGTGGCACCCGTTATTCAGTGTGCTGTTCCCATCCATAAGGCCACTGGATGGAAGGGGATGTGAATGATTCAGGCTGGCTGTTACCAGCCTGTGGTGTGCCGAACCTCATCCAAACCTTTTACCACCTTCTTCCTCCTTCATCCTTGCCTTATATGCAGATTTAGCAGAATGGTAAACCTGGTTTCAGAGCTCTGGTGGCTTCTGCTGGACAGTGAGGTCTGTGCTGGCTCCAGCAGGATCTCCCTGCTCTTGGTGATGCTTCCAACCCCATCCAGGTACACAGCATGGAGCGTGGGGGAGAGGCACTGATTCCCTGGAGAGTAGTGGTGTACAGGGTGTACCCAGGCTTCGGTTCTCTCATTAGAAGACATTAAAAGGTTTTCATGTTTACTGAGATTTTTTCAGCCTTGAGAAGCCCAGTTCATCCTGCTTCTACCTTGGTGACATCTCAGACCTCTGCCAGGTGACCCATCTGGTGAGAGCTTTGCTTGGTGCTGTGATACGAACAGCAGAAGGGCTCACAGAGACCAGGGACTGGCAGCTGTAGCTGCTGCTCTGCTTTTTAATTGGATTCCTCTGCCTGGCTTTTAAAGTGACTTGAAGTACTTTCTATCTGGAGCAAATCAGAGGTTTCTGCAGCCAGCAGTAGCAAAGAAATCCTTGAAATTGGGATGCATTCACTGAGGTGAAGAGAGACGAGAGCAGGTGGCTGGAGTGCTCAGAGCATCCACTCCCCGTTCCTGCTCATCCTTTTCTCCTTGAGGTTTGTTACCCTGATTTAATAGAATCTGTATGAAGGCCAAAATATTGAATGCTTCTGTTGCTTCTCTGAGCTGGAGTTTGCTTTTACTGGAGTCTAAGGGAAACTGGAGGTCCCTCGGGACACTTTACTGCCTGTGGAAGGTGAGGAAAGCTTCTTGGGCTTCCTTTCTTCAGAACATTGACTTGCATTTGATAGGGAACCTGAGCTACACTTTTGAATTTGGATGTTGAACAGATTCACAGAATGGGTTGGGTTGGAAGGGCTCTTAAAGCTCATCCAGTTCCAACCCCCCTGCCATGGGCAGGGACACCTCCCACCAGCCCAGGGTGCTCAAGGTCTCATCCAGCCTGGCCCTGACCACCTGTGGGGAGGGAGCATCCACAGCCTCCCTGCGTAATTCTAGGTGGGAAAAAACCCTCAAAGAATAAGAAGGACAAAAAAAAGGAAAGATTCTTCACCTGTGGATCAAGCAACCCAGCAACAGTCATTGCTGAGCACTTCAGGTACTAGAGGGGAGCAGGCCACATCACTCAGCAGCATTCTGGCTTTTCAAACCTGTCTTAATTTCTCTCTTACTGTAAGCTAAACCAGAGTGAAATCTGGACTTGGCCACTTGCTGTCCTTTTTCGCTGTGGCGCTTGGGCTTCAGTTTTGGTTTTGGTTTGTGTTGTTTTGTTTTGTTTTTTTCTCCTCTTGTTGTAGCTTAACCTTTTAACTGCAGTGCTGGTTAATCATTTCTAAGCATTCAATACTACACCAGATTTACAGGGAGTTGCTTTGGCTCACTGCTTGCATAAGGACTACTTGGGCTTTGCCTTTCTTTTTTGCCCCTCTTTTTTTTTTTTAAAATTTAATTTAAATTTTAATGTGTTGCAACTCTGTGTTGAGTCATGCTGGGTTATGTAGGCCAAACAGGGATGTCTTGCCTGTTTCTGTCTTTCTAAGGATATTTCTAACATGTGCCTCTAATTAAGAGAAAGAAGAAAAGAGATTTTTAATTTTTTTTTTTTTTAACATGACCCCACAAATACTTAAGGAGAAAGTTAAATGTAACACTCTGAGTTGCTCTGTTAAAATGAAAGCAGAGTGTTGGTCATTTGTAACGTGCGAGTGCTTTCATGGCGAGAAGATGCTCAGAGGGCTGCAGCAGCTCTGCTATGAGGACAGGCTGAGAGAGTTGGGGCTCTGCAGCCTGGAGCAGAGAAGGCTTCAAGGAGACCTTGGAGTGGCCTTCCAGTGTCTGAAGGGGGCTACAGGAAGGCTGGGGAGGGACTATTGACAAGGTCTGGTAATGACAAGGCAAGGGGCAATGGGTTTAAACTGGCAGAGGGGAGATTTAGACTTTCTTTACAGTGAGGGTGGTGAGACACTGGCACAGGTTGCCCAGGGAGGTTGTGTCTGCTCCCTCCCTGGAGGTGTTCAAGGCCAGGTTGGATGAGCCCTTGAGCAGCCTGTACTAGTGGGAGGTGTCCCTGCCTATGGCAGGGGGTTGGAACTGGATGAGCTTTGAGATCCCTTTCAACCTAAACCGTTCTGTGGTTCTATGAGTTGGTGATGCTAGAATTGGGGGTTACTAAAAAGGTCACTTTAACAGGAGCAGAAGGCAAAAGAGGAATCAGTGGCTGAAACCTGAGGCCAGAAAATTTGAAAGGAGTTGCAGCATTCATATTATTAATAAGACAGGTGCCTGACCTTTGGAGGAAGCAGATTAAATACTGGGGTTTTTTTAGCAAACTACAAGATTTTCTGGAAGATGCACTGCAGTCAAACATAAACTTCTCCTGTATTCAAACATAGCTCTGTCCTGTATTCAGGCAGAAATGTGTCCTGTATTCAAGCAGAATTTTGTCCTGTATTCAGGTGCAGTTTAACCCAGTGCAAGAGAAACAGTCTTAAATAAAATGGCTTGGGGTAATGCAAAAGGTTAAATGAGACCAAAGGGGTTCAGCATCTAACTCCAGACTACAGAGAGTCATAGAATGGGTTGGATTGGAAGGCAGCTTAAAGATGATCCATTTCCAACACCCCTGCCTTGTGGGGTTGTCTCAGGTCAGGGACACCTCCCACCAGCCCAGGTTGCTCAAGCCCTCATCCAACTTGGCCTTGAACACCTCCAGGGAGGAGGCATCCACAACCTTCCCAGACAGCTTGTTCCAGATCTCTCCACCTTCACTGTAAAGAGCTTCTTCTTATTCTGCAGTCTAAATCGCTCTGTGTCCCCTCATCCAGCCTGTGTGGCTGCAGGACTCATCCCTCAGGAGCTGGAGTGAAGAAGCTCTGGCAAGATTTGTGCCTGACAGCTGCTGGTGCTGAGATCTGCAGTTGTCCAGCCCATAGGTCACTTTGCATCTGCTCCTGGGGTTTCACCAGAGACCATTCTAGTGGTGGAATTTGCCCCCAGGTCCCTCTGGCTGAGGACAGTCGGGCAGGTGCCACTCCAGCACTGGCCCTTGAAGTTCAGCTGGGGTCACACCTGCAGAGTCCATATATGAGACACAAACAACCTTTGGCCAGCTCACAGGGCAGAGCTGTGTGGACAGGGCACCCTTTGATCCTCACATGCACTGTGTTGTTTCTTTCTTGTAATCCTGGGCATGTATAAGGCCTTGAGGATGACTCAACTAGGAATTAATAACGTGTGGAGCAATGAAGGAAGACATCTAATTTAGGGGGATTATCTCCTGACGACAGCAGAGAGAACACTGAGACTCCTGTAGCTAGGTCATAGTTCTGTCACCGCTTCTGATCCTCCCGCTGCAATTACTGTGGAACTGCTGAGTTGTGTCCCCAGTCCCAGGAATCAGAGCTGAAAGACTTTTGGGAACTGAGTCTGAGGCTTCCAAAGGCATGTCTTGGGCTGCCCAGCTCTAGAGAGACAGGGATCTGCTGGAGAGAATCCAATGGAGGCTACAAGGATGCTGAAGGAAATGGAAAATCTCTGCTGTGAAGAAAAGCTGAGAGCCCTGGGGCTGATTAGCCTGGAGGGTGGAGAAGGCTGAGAAGGGAACTGATCTGTGTCCGTGAATACCTGAGGGGTGAGTCTCAGGACAAAGGTGCCAGCCTCTGTGTGGTGGTGCCCAGTGACAGGATGAGAAACAGCAAGGGTGCGTTAAGATCCAGGGAGTTTCTCCTCGTCCTCTACTCTGCCCTGGTAAGACCTCATCTTGAGTACTGCCTTCAGTTTTGGGCTCCCCAGTTTAAGAGGGACAGGGATCTGCTGGAGAAGGTCCAGCAGAGGGCTACAAGGATGATTAGGGGACTGGAGCACTGCCTGATGAGGAGAGGCTGAGGGACCTGGAGCTGCTTAGTCTGCAGAAGACTGAGAGGGGATCTAATAAATGTTTATAAATATCTGAGGGCTGGGGGTCAGAAGTGGGGGGACAGGCTCTGCTCACTTGCTCCCTGGGTTAGGACAAGGAGCAATGAATGGAAGCTGCAGCACAGGAGGTTCCAGCTCAACACAAGGGGGAACTTCTTTACTGGAAGGGTCCCAGAGCACTGGCACAGGCTGCCCAGAGAGGCTGTGGAGTCTCCTTCTCTGGAGCCTTTGAAGGCCTGTCTGGATGTGTTCCTGTGTGCCCTGAGCTACATTGTCTGGTCCTGCTCTGGCAGGGAGGTTGGACTGGATGATCTCTTTGGGTCTCTTCCAACCTCTGACATGTTGTGAGCCTGTGCACAGGTACAAGGTGGAACCCAGGAGGATCCACCTCAACATGAGGAGAAACTTCTTTGGTGTGAGGGTGCTGGAGGGCTGGAGCAGGCTGCCCAGAGAGGTTGTGGAGTCTCCTTCTCTGCAGACTTTGCAAACCCACCTGGACGTGTTCCTGTGCAGCCTGCCTTAGGTGGTCCTGCTTTGGCAGGGGGATTGATCTCTGGAGGTCCCTTCCAACCCCTAATGTTCTGTACCTGTATGTTTCTGTGTCAGCACACTGGGGTTCAGCTCCCACTGAGCTCCTCTTAGTCTTCTGTAAACATCACAGGCTTTGAGCAGCACAGTCTAGTCAATGAGCTGTCCCTCCTCATAGAGAGGAGGAGTAGATGATTTCTAAAGACCCCCTCCAACCTGAGCCCTTCTAGGATTCTAGGAATTTCCAAGCAAATGCCCTGCTGCTCTCTGACCCACCCACAGAAACTCCAACAATGAAAAAAGTCATTGCTTGAAATAACTGAAAAGAAAAAAGATTTCTTGAAACAACTGAAAATAAGAACTGCAGTTATGATGTATTTCAAAGATCACTCAATTATAATTCCTGGGAATTTCTGTTCAGAACACAGGAGCAGCTCTTGATCCTTCTGTGCAGGGCTGGGAAGCTGACAAGATGTAAGAGGTTGTTGGGAGCTTGGTATTTGTGGTGAGGTTTATTGTCTGACTGTGAAGCATTGCTTTGAGTGCTGTGGTTTGGTTGTTATGTTTTATTAGATAAGTGCTATTATGGGCTTAGGGACTAACCAGGCATCATCATGCAAATGCCAAGTGTCATCTTCATTGTGCAGATGGTTCCTGCTCTGAGCCATACAGGACATAAATTGTCATAGCACAGAAGAATCACAGAATCACAGAATTAACCACATTGGAAAAGACTTTTGAGACCATTGGGTCCAACGTATCACCTAACACCTTATCATTAACTAACCCGTGGCACTAAGTGCCTCATCCAGCCTCCTCTTAAACACCTCAAGGGATGGGGACTCCACCACCTCCCCAGGCAGCCCATTCCAATGCCAATCACTCTTGCTGGGAAGAACTTCTTCCTAACATCCAGCCTAGACTTGCTCTGGCACAGTTTTAGGCTGTGTCCCCTCATTCTGTCACTGGGTGCCCGGCAGAAGAGACCAACCCCACCTGACTGTGACCTCTGTTCAGGTAGTTGTAGACAGTAACGAGGTCTGCCTTGAGCCTTCTTTTCTCCAGGCTGAACAACCCCAGCTCCCTCCCCGCCCCTGTAGGCTTTACGCCATCAAGCTGGGGTTACCTGGAGGTACAGCCAGGCTGGAGCTCCCCAAACACCAGCCCTGAGTGGCCATATGGAGAGCTTTCTTATTCCAAGAGCTCCCAGGCAGTGAGATTTCAGGTCCTCCTCCTGCCCAGGCTTTTCCCCTTAACTGAATTGTTTGGGTTGGCAAAGCCCTCTGAGATCATCCAGTCCAACCACTGACTCAACACCACCACAACCATCAAACCATGTCCCCACATGTCATGGCCACAGGTTTGCTGAACCCCTGCAGGGCTGGGGACTCCCCCACCTGCCTGGGTAGCCTGTTCATTTGCTGCTGAAAGGCAAGTTATTGGTTAGTAAGGCAGGTTATTGGTTAGTGCAAGCATAGACATTCTTTGCGACTGAACTCAACGAGATACCCTTAAAATCCTTAACTCCACCAGCAACTCGAGATCATCTGCAGACATGTTTTGGTCATCTTGTTCTGTCGAGATGTGCAGGTTTGGGAGTTTCCCACCCTTCCCACATGGCCAGGAATTCACCAGACTAAGTCAGCTGGAAGTTGAGGAATGAAGCAGTGTATTTACAGCATGGCACATTTACAAGCACATATGTACAGTATATACAGATATTTACAGCTATATACAATTTAATACAGAGATACAAATCCCCTCCTGAACAGCAGACTGCCCAAGGAGGGCTCCTGGCCACCCTCCCACCTTCTTTCCAGCCTCTCCCTTGTCTCAGAATCCTCTTTACTTGTAGGGAAGAGCTGTGAAAGGTCGGCAAGAGGTGTTAGAGAAAGAATGATTAGGTTAAGTTACATAGGCTCAGGCAGAGATGGTAAAGCAGAAAGCAGCCAGACAGTGACTGACCTATCTTTGTTTGTGTTCTTGGTTTTATATCCCTAAGCAACCCCCATGGGTGATGTAGACATCACTATTATTTTCTTTTCACAGCCAATGATCTAATTTCTCTCATTAAAATATTCCCACTAGCCTCAAACGGGCACACGAGATAAAGAGGTAGAGTCACCTTGTTGGAGGAAGTTGCACACCCATGGATGGCATTTTATCAACAATAGAAGGAGAGCAAATGGCCTGAAACAGTGCCAGGGCAGGGTTAGGCTGGAGATGAGGAAGTATTTCTTTGCTGCAAAAGTGGTCAGGGACTGGCACAGGCTGCCCATGTTATTTGAGCCTGTAGAGCATCCTGTGTCTGTTAGCTTGGCAACCTGTAAAGCAAGGAAAAGCCTCATGTGTACCTTGCTGGTTCTGACTTGTAGGTGTCTGGTGAGCACCTGCGCTCCTGGGGAGGCTTGCATCTGTCTTTTCTGCCTTTGTTTTTGGTGTGTGTTGCTGACATGGTGATAGGTACTCAAGGTAAAGCATTACCAAATGGGAACTAAGAGGACAAATAATCTTTTCAAGAAGATGATCTTGGAGGTCTCTTCCAACCTGGTTGATTCTATGATTCTATGATATATTCTCTGCACAGATGGGGGCTTTTTAGTGCTCACAGGCTCAGTTTCCAATCAGATGAGGACATACGTTTTTTTTCTTTTTAAGGGTCTTCTGAAACTTCCTGCAGCCCACAAAGCAGTTTAGGACATTGCTGTAGTGAAAACATTCATTTTCATCTGCATAAGTGATGCAATTTCTTCTTGTTTTGTACTGGCATGAGGTCAGAATGGACTCTTTTAGTGGTTAGTGGGTCCTGCTCATCCTGGAGGCCTGTGCCAAGTGGAGAAGCACTGGATCTGTGCTGGGCTGTGACCTGAGGGAGGAGAACAATTGCACCTTTACCAGATGCCATCAAACTGGGGCAACCAGTCCATAATGCTGAGCAAGAGGCTGCCACTCCGAGAGATCTGGGCAGCCTGCAGAAAGGAGCCCACAGCAACCTTGGGAACTTTAATGAGGACAAGCATAAAGTCCTGCACCTGGAAAAGAAGCAATAGAGCCTGGGGACCAACTGTGGGGAGCAGCTGTGCTGGAAGGAAACACAGGGATGTGAGAGCAGGCAAAGATGAGCCAGGGCTGTGCCTGGGCAGCAAAGAGGGTTGACAGCATTCTGGGCTCTTTTAGGAAGAGCAGAGCCAGGGGAGCAGGAGGACACATCTAGGTACCGAACCTCAGGAGCATCTCTTAAGCCCACCTCTCTAGCCTGCCTAGGTCCCTCTGGAACCCCTTCTCAGGATAGATTCTACTTAACCCCCCCAGAATGTCAGTAGGCAGCCACGTGTGTGCAGATTGTCTGCAGACTGTGTGGCCAGCAGGACGAGAGAGGAGATCCTGCCCTGCTCTGCTCTGCTGAGGCCTCACCTGCAGTGCTGTGTCCAGCTATGGGATGGGTCCAGAGGAGGCCACAAGGACAATCACAGAATCACAGAATTAACCAGGTTGGAAAAGACCTTTGAGACCATCAAGTCGAGCCTATCACCTAACCCTTTAATTACCTAAACCATGGCACTAAGTGCCTCATCCAACCTCCAATCAGAGGGCTGGAGCACCTCTGCTATGGGAACAGGCTGGGAGAATTGGGGCTGTTCAGCCTGCAGAAGAGAAGGATCCAGGGAGACCTTGGAGCTGCCTNTGTCCCCTCCCTGGAGGTGTTCAAGGCCAGGCTGGATGAGGCCTTGAGCAACCTGTGCTCGTGGGAGATGTCCCTGCCCATGGCAGGGAGTTGGAGCTGGATGAGCTTTAAGGTCTCTTCCAACTCAAGCTGTTCTGTGACCCTTGGATGGCACAGTGCCAAGTGTGCATTTCAGTGAAAACTGGCAGAGATGAGGGGACTTTATAGGCTATCAGGTAGTGATAGGACTGGGGGGAATGGAACCAAGCTAGAAATGGGTACATTAACACTGGATGTTAGGAAAAAGTTGTTCAGCATGAGGGTGGTGAGAGCCTGGAAGGGGTTGCCCAGGGAGGTGGTGGAAGCCTCATCCCTGGAGGTGTTGGAAGCCTCATCCCTGGAGGTGTTTAAGGCCAGGCTGGATGAGGCTGTGGACACCCTGATGTAGTGTGAGGTGTCCCTGCCCATGGCAGGGGGGTTGGAACTGGATGATCCTTGTGGTCCCTTCCAACTCTGACTGATTCTATGATTCTATGACTGCAGTTGAGCTGCATTTGGGAGCCTTGAGCCCTACAGTGCCCCTTGGTTGCCCTTCAGGAAGCATTGCCCACCTTGTGCTGTAGGCACAGCACTGTGCAGTAGGTCGAGTTTCTTTTCCTTGCCTTGTTCTCCAGGTAGGCTTCATGCCAAACTGAGGAAGGCTTACATGCAATCTAACGTAATTAAGGCTGTTGCAGAGGTAATTGATCCATGGTGATATTAATGGAGCACTTTGCATCTGATGAGCACTTCCCTTCCCTTTCAAAGCTAAAAAATACCACCTCAGCAACCACAAAGAAACTGCGTCCTTTGGAGCTCTTTGTGTCAAAGCTGCTGCCACAACCAGTGAAGGAAAAGAAAGCCACCAGGTGCTGTGACTGCAGACCTGCTGTTTGACCGTGCAAACACCTCTGGAAGTTTGGGAGTCACAGAGTGCCAGATGGGAAGGGACCCCAAGGATCATCTGCTCCAACCTTTTAAGGTGCCGGCAGAGTTGCAATGAGCTGCCCCAGCAGCCTGCCAAGCTGAGCCTTCAAACTGCCCAGTGTAGGGGACTCCAGCACTGCCCTTGGGAGATGACTCCAGGTCTGACTGTGCTCATGGGAAACATTTTCTTCTGGAACCCAATGGGAATCTCCCCAGCAGTAACCTGTCCCCATCATCCCTTATCTTCTCCATGGGACTGCTTGTGAAAAGGGAGTCTCCATCCTTTTGATAGCTGCCCTCCATGTCCTGGTCCATGGTGACAAGGTCTTCCTAAGCCTCCTCTACTCCAGGCTGAACCAACCCAGCTCTCAGCCTCTCCTCCCATGGCAGGAATAAATGAGTGGACTTTATTTTGGACACTGTTGCACAATGGAGACTCTTCTGTACTGTAGCTAAAATTTGCCTTTGTGTCATTAGTGCTGACGATCCTACTCTTCAACTTGCTGGCCTGTACCTCCCTTCGTGGGAGGATGGTCTGATCTGGGATTAATAACAAGGGTTTGGCTGTGCCCTGCCCTCCAGTTGGGCCTCAGGGACACTGTTCAAGTGAGCATCGCTCGGCTGTCAAGAGAGATGCCTGGCTGTGCTGAGGAGTCAGAGTGAAGATGTCAGCTGGAGGGAAGAAGCTTCCAAGTTCCTGGCAAAGCCTTCCAAGATTTGCAGCAAATCTGTTCAAGACCAGGCTGGATGA
>VWYK01064545.1:0-27092 GCA_013399775.1 Semnornis frantzii | reverse complement strand
TTTTTTTTTTTTTTTGGGAGCTGGCATAGAAATACCTGTTAAAAAAAGGAATCTTTTGATTATATAAAGTAGCTCAATTCAAAGAATTTTCTAGCATGATTCACACAACAACCTCTTTTTAGTGTAGACCGGGCCTGGGGCTCCAGCTTTGTGTTAGGGATAAATCTTCACAGGTAATATACAGGATTTGAACTGCAGTACAGGAGTTGGAGCTTGCGGTGTGTATAGTAGGATTTCTAATGCATCTACTGTTCATTCCAAAACTCACTCCCCAAATGACCAATATTTCATTGCTCTGTCCTCTTCTTTCATTTGAGGTGCAGGGAACAGCCTCATGACCCTGCACTGAATACAAGTGTCTGCATGAGACACTCTATGAAGACCTGCAGAGGAAACCGAGACCATTTGCCAAGGACAGGGGAGCAGGGTTTGGGTTTTAACTATGGTTCCCTGTTTGAGCAGAAAATCTCTGGCAAAGGCAGTGAAGCTTGCGGTGGAGAGCTATAGGGGTTCGAGGATTAATTGGCCAAGGCAGGAATTATAAAAATAGAATTATTTTTATTTTCCTGACAACTCCACCCCTAAACTATATACAGAACTAATTAAGGTTTATTTACAGGCTCTAATTTGATTGGGAAATCTTCTAAGGATGCTTATAGGCAAATTTAGAGATTTAGGAAAGTCAGGAAATGGAAAAGGCTAAGCTACAAACACAGCTTTACCCATTTGCAAATTAGGCTGAGCAGAGAATTAAGGGAACAGGTAGGAAATTGGTGATGATCCCTTGCTGGATTTCTCTGTGACTTGGCTGCCTTCTGACACTGCAAGCAATATTCAATCGTGCGGATCCAAGTGGCAAAAATCAAAGGTGAGTGGAAAGACCTGCCCAAGTCAAAAGTGTCTCAAGACACAGCTTCCAAGAGACAGATTTGTGGAAGCGGCACTGCTTTGGCAGCACAGGGGGAAAGCCAAACTGCTGACTTCTACTCCAGCTTAGGTAGTGAGTAGCAAGTTTGGCTGCACAGTGCAGTCCAAGGGAAGCCAGGTCTGGGTGCCTCTGGCTGTTCTCTCTCAGGGGAACAGAAGGATTTGTTGAGCTTACAGGCTTGCACAGAAAGGTGCAGAAGTGGGGGACCATCCAAAAGTGGGGACTGTCCAAAAGGGGTACTCTGTAAAGGCAGGAACTCTGTCAAGGTGGGAACTCTGCGCTTTTTTCCCCGCTCTGTGCTTTTCCTAGAGCAAGTGTCCACTTGCCATTTATACTGATCCAGAAGAACCCAGCCAACCACCAGCCAGCTTCTGCGTGGGCTTCCACACCAGTCAGCACACATGTGGAAAAGGTGCTGTTCCCCCTTTCAAGCCTGAAGGGTGGGGGGAAATAGGTTTTTGTGCCTTCTTATTCCCCCATTAAAACTTCCAGGGATGGAGGAAAGAAGGAATTTAGTGTGGCCCACAACAAGAGCTTTGTGCCTACACATTACATGACACAGGAAGAAACCCTCAAAGGCCTGCCTGTGTGCCTGGGACAAACACACAGCTGACTGAGGCCCCTGACTTGCTGCTTTGCTTTCCACTTTGTGTATGTGTTTGAAGTGGTTCCCGCAGTGGCCTCATGCCCTGTCTGCTGGCTTCGTTTCTTCTTCCCTGTGAAACTGTAGGCTGTTGAACTTGACTGCAGGGCTTTTTACCTTACCTGCATGCCATCCCCAAAACAGCTTTTTAATGTCTGTCTTCCCTCCCAGCCCATTTTCTTTCCCCCTTTCCCCACTGAAACCACTATCTGTGAACCAAAGGAAGACAATGGTTGTTTTGGGCCATTTATTATTGTTTGGGTTTTTTGTTTGTTTGGTTTGTTTTGATTTTGGTTTTTTCTCAAAAACATTTAGGAATAACTCCATTAATTTTTGTCTCAGCCATTCAGAGAAGACTGAGTGAAGTCAGCTGCCCCGTTTCTGCAGGTGCTGCCCATGGCATGTACATACTTGTAAGGACCCATAGCTTGTTTCTTTGAGCAGCTTCAAAACTAAGATGAGCTCAGCCTTTGCAGAAGACATTTCTAAGGAACATCATGGGATACAAGCCATGTGTCATCCAGAGGATGGTGCTGAATGGCTTGAAGTCCAGATGGAGAGCAGTGACAAGTGGTGTCCCTCAGGGGTCTGTACTGGGACCTGCGCTGTGTAATGTTGTTATCAAAGGTACAAACAATGGAATTGAGGCACCATCTGCTGATGTGCAGATGACACCAAGCTGAGTGGTGCTGTGAATACACCAGAGGGACAGGATGGCATCCAGAAGGACCTGGACAGGCTGGAGGCATTCAACAAGAGCAAGTGCAGGGTTCTGCATCTGGGCCAGAACACCCCTCACTACCAATATAGGGCAGGAGGTGACAGAAAGCAGCCCTGAGGAATAGGACTTGGGGGTACTGATGGAGGAGAAGCTGGACAGGAGCAGGCAGTGTGAGACTGCAGCCCAGAAGGCCAATGGCAACCTGGGCTCCATCCAAAGATGTGTGTCCAGCAGATTGACTGAGATGATTCTGCCACTTTGCTCTGATTTGGTGTAGTACTGTAGTACCTGTAGTACTGCATTCAGGTCTGGAGCCCTCAACCCAAGAAGGACATGGACCTGTGTCCTGCTGGGGCAAAACAAACCCAGACACATTTCACCATGAAACTCCTTCTCCTCACCCCAACTCTGTCCTCCAGAGTCCAGAGGAGAGGGGGAAGACAGACAAAGACTCTGGCACAAAGGTACACACCTAGACTGGTCCAGACATGTCTGCCATGCTGGTGCCCTGTTTTGATTGGTTAGGTTTTGGATTTCTCTCCTGACAGTGCTCTGTTTTGGGGCCTGTTCACTTGCTTTGGGGCTCTGATTTTCTGTCTGCATGCTGGTTCTGTGTTGCCAACTGTCTGGCTGAGGACACAGGCTCCTGCCTTCTACTTTCAGTTTTGGCAGCATACTCAGTTCCTGCTACCCTCTTCACTTTGTGGTTGCACTGATAACACAATTTGGGATTATAAGTTCTTTGATTATTTTCTCGACACAACCTCTCAGACTGATCACATATTGCTTTCTGAGTAAATTTGGGTATTAATTTATTGGAGTCTCGTGTTTCCCTGCCAATAGCCCTGTCAGAGGTCTAAGGAAATCCATCCCGTGGCTGGCAGCAGCAATTGTTGCTCCTCATCCTCCAATCATGGGTAGGAAATACATATATATGTAGATAGATAGATAGATATAGATATTTGTATTTCTTTCTCCCTTCACCTGAATCGCTTCTGGAAAATCCCTGCTGTACATTTTGTACAGATTATTCCCGACGGGGTATTTGAACCTGTAATAAATTGTATGTAGTTTATTGTTCTGGTGGGGTTTTTTGTTGTTGTTTTTGTGTTTTGTGTTGTTTGGGATTTTTTCTTGCTGTTGTTTGTTTGCTGCAGAAATTTGTGATAATAAAGTTGGATATTTTCCTTTTCTACATATTAAATTTGAATATTTGTAACAACCTGATGGAGTGGATCCAGAGGAGGCCACAAAAATGATCAGGGGGTGGAGCAGCTCTACTGTGAGGGATCTGGAGGTGTTCAGCCTGCTCTGGGGAGAGAAGGCTCTGGGGAGACCTAAAGCAGCCTGCCAGTACCTGAAGGGAACTCCAAGAAGGCTGCAGAGAGACTGTTTGCAAAGACCTGCAGGGACAGGTCAATGGCTTCAAAGTAGACCAGAGCAGATTGAGATTCGATGTGAGGAACAAGTTCTGCACCGTCAGGGTGTCAGAACACTGCAACAGGTTTCCCAGGGTGGTGGTTAAGGCTCCATCCCTGGAGATATTCAAGGTGAGGCTGGTCAGGGCTCTGGGCAGCCTGCTTTAGTAGAGGATGTCTCTGCTGAGTGCAGAGGGGTTGGACTGGATGAACTTTGGAGGTCATTTCCAACCCAGATGATTCTATGATTCCGTCACCCCTTTTTGGTGACTGTTATGTCCTTTTAGCTGAAAAGGAAATATTTCTCATATCCAGGGGGCCATACTTACATAGCTGGTATCAGAGACAAGTGGCAATTGAGCAGTGAGCTACCACCGGGCTTTCTGGAACCTGTTTAAGCTATACTTTGAGTTATGAGGCCAGGGGTTGAGTGTCTTCAATCACCCAAGAAGTGTGTGAGTGGCCAAGCAAACACAGCCAGTGTGGCTTATTGCTGCTGGAAGGTGTTTCAGTCACTGAAAGAGAATTATCTGAGGTCCTCTGTTCACTCAGAGGCCTTTATGTGCTTCTCTGCACCTGTGTAACACAGCAGTAATTTTGGAATACCAACCCTCATCAGTGTGAAGCAGCATTCAATGTACCAATCAATTCAGGTAGGAAAAAACTATAAATCCAGCCACAAAAGAACAAAAATATAATGAGGGGGCAAGTACCTTTTTCAGGAGAAACATGTGCTTACAAAAATTGCCATAGAGCTTTAGGCGTGGTGGTGAGCAGTGGAAGGGCAGGAAAGGCTACTGTATGGCTGCAGTGTGCTTCCCTGGGATCCTGGCTCTCCTGTGGCATTGGCACTTGGAAATGGAACAAGTCTGTACAATCCACATACAGGGAAATCAAATCCATAGAATTGTTCTGGTTGGAAAAGACCTCTAAAATCATCCAGTCCAGCTGCGGAGCTAATACTCCCCCAGCCACTAAACCATGTCCCTAAGTGCCATGTCCATGCTTTTCTTGAACACCTCCAGGGATGGTGACTCCACCACTTCCCTGGGCAGCTTGTTCCAATCCCTGACCCTGCAGAAAGGATTTTTTCCCTGGTATTCAACCTGAACCTCCGTTTGTACAATTTGAGGCCATTTAATCTATCATTTGGGAGAAGAGACCAACATCCTGCAGGCTCCAGCCTCCTTTCAGGGAGCTGTAGAGAGTAATGAGGTCTCCTCTCAGCCTCCTCTTCTCCAGGCTAAACAACCTCAGTTCCCTCAACTGCTCCTCACCAGCCCTGTTCTCCAGGCACTTCACCAACTTCATTACCATTCTTTGAATGTGCTCTAGCACCTCAATGTCCTTCTTGTAGTGAGGATCCCAAGAATGGAACCAGTATTTACAACCTCGCCAAGTGCAGAGCACAGAGGCACAATCTTGACTCTACACCAGGTAGGAGTTTCCAGACAGACGAGCCCTGAAATTCAGCTGAGGTTTGGTAATTTACTCAGGACTCTGAGTGTTTAGGCAGCCAGCATAGTCTGGGTGTGAACTACAGTCCCAGAGTGGAAAGATTCCATTCGAGGTCTTGATTTTTTTGTACAAAAAGTATGCAAAATCCAACCTACCAAGATGAATACAGAGCCTTGGATCAGCTGGGCAACAAGTGACATCTGATCTAAAATCCCTCTCTTGGTTAGGAACTATTTCACCAATCACTCCTTGTCAACAAGTTTAAAATGCAAACACACGTCTCAAAGACTATCTTCAATCTAAGGTAGTGATGGTTAACAGAGACACATTAAAGACATGAAAATTAACAAGGAGAGAACAGAAATGATAGAGTAAGGATTTCAGACCAGTGTGGGTACCCCATCATTTTGCAAATTAAAAACTGCAAAATCTTAAAGCAAAGTGCATGCAGTGATGAGTCAGAGCAGTCTGCAGGCGGTCTGGGAAGCTCTCACCCTGTACACACTGACTTGTATTCCACACACAAATGGAGAGGATGCACACACACATGGATGGAGCCTTGCAACTGCTGCTTAGAGAGTCCCTCTCAGAAGGTGTGGACCCCCAGTGGCACCTCTACAGCAAGGCTTTGGACTGGAGCCCTTGTGTCACTTACTACCCATGAACACCAGAAAGCAGCAGCTGAGGCTGAGGGGAGACCTCACTGCACTCTAGAGCTCCCTGAGAAGAGGTTGTAGCCAAGTGGGGGTTGGCCTCTTCTCACAAGAAAGCTGTGACAGGACAAGAGGAAATGGTTTCAAGTTGCCCCAGGGGAGGTTTAGGTTGGACATTGGGAAAAATTTCTTTGCAGTTAGAGTGGTCACGGATTGGAACAGGCTGTTCAGGGAGGTGGTGGAGTCCCTATCCCTGGAAATGTTCCAGAAACTAATAGGCCTGCCACTCGGGGCCATGGCTCAACGGCCATGGTGGTGTTGGGTGGTGGTTGGACTGGATGATACAATCATAGAATGGTTTTGGTTGGAATGGACCTCAAAGCTCATCCAGTTCAACCTCCTACCATAGGCAGGGACCCCTCCCACTAGTACAGGTCACTCAAGGCCTCCTCCAACCTGGCCTTCAACACCTCCAGGGAGGGAGCAGCCACAACCTCCCTGAGCAACCTGTGCCAGTGTCTCACCACCCTCACTGCAAACAACTTCCTCCTAACATTCAGTTTAAATTTCCCCTCTTCCAGTTTAAACCTATTTGCCCCTTGTCCTGTCATTACAAGACCTCATCAACAGTCCCTCCCCAGCCTTCCTGTAGGCCCCCTTCAGATCCTGGAAGGCTACTCTAAGGTCTCCTGGAAGCCTTCTCTTCTCCAGGCTGCAGAGCCCCAACTCTCTCAGCCTGTCCTCAGAGCAGAGCTGCTGCAGCCCTCTGAGCATGTTCGTGGACCTGCTCTGGACCCACTCCAACAGTTCCATGTCTTTCCTGTGCTGGGGGCTCCAGAACTGCACGTAAGACTCCAGGTGGGGTCTGAGGAGAGCAGAGTAAAGAGGCAGAATTCCCTCCCTTGCCCTGCTGCCCACACTGCTCTTGCTGCAGCCCAGGACTCTGATCTTAGAGGGCTTTTCCAATAGAAACCATTTCTGATTCTGTGATGCAACTCAGTGCTTATTAGCCTTCATGGTTTGCAAGGCTGGACTGGCAGACTGCCTTGCATGAGCACACAGCTGTGTGACCTCAATCACATGTGTGCAACCTCAGTGTCACGTCCAGGTGACAGGCAGCCACTAATCCTTCATTTTCCAGCACACTGTAGGCAGTTCTTTGACAGGACCATTCACTTTGGTGTGCTCTGTTATCTTCTTGGCTCCTACTGTGGCAAAAAGTGGGAAGTCAGTAATTGTATCTGCCTACTGGCACTCTGTTGGCATCAGAGCATAGTAGGCATGTGTCTGGTTTTACAGTGTCCTGGGTCATAAAAATGTCTGAAATCATCATAGACTCACAACATGATTTGGGTTGGAAGGGACCTCAGAAGTCACCTAGTTCTGACCCCTCTGCCATGGGCAGGGACAACTTCCTACAGACTAGGTCGCTCAAGGCCTTGTTTAGCCTGGGCTGAACACCTCCTGGGAGGGTGTTAGAAATGCAGCAGATGAAGTACTGGGACAGTGCTATTTTTAATTTTTATTTTTTTTTCAGTTTCTGCACAGCTTTTGTTTTTAAGCATTTGCTACTGAAAACCACACAGCAAGTTATTGAAGTGAAGGTCAAGCTTTGTGCTCATGCCTTCAGAGCAGACAGTCCTCAAACTATCAGGATTTGCTCTCCTTGTGGTTGAGCCCACCAACCACAAGGAACAAATGCAAGGTTCAAGTGAGGTTTCCTTCCAGAACTTGGAGATGTGGGCCCAGGCCAAGCTCATGAAATTCAACAAGGCCAAGTGTAAGGTCCTGTAGCTGGGTAGGCGCAATCCCAAGCACAACTCCAGGCTGGGTGGGGAATGGCTGAGAGCAGCCCTGAGGAAAAGGACCTTGGGGTGTGGGGCATGAAAAGCTCAACATGAGCCTGCAGTGTGAGTGCAGCCCAGACAGCAACTGTGTGCTGGGCTGCAGCAAAAGCAGTGTGGGCAGCAGGGCAAGGGAGGGGATTCTGCCTCTTTACTCTGCTCTCCTCAGACCCCATCTGGAGTCCTGTGTGCAGTTCTGGAGCCCCCAGCACAGGAAGGACATGGAACTGTTGGAATGGGTCCAGAGGAGGCCACGAAGATGCTCAGAGGGCTGCATCACCAACTCTGCTATGAGGACAGGCTACAAGAGTTGGCGCTCTGCAGCCTGGAGAAGAGAAGGCTTCCAGGAGACCTTATAATAGCCTTGCAATATCTGAAGGGGGCTACAGGAAGGATTGGGAGGGACTATTTACCAGGTCTTGCAATGACAGGACAAGGGGCAATGGGTTTAAAGTGGCAGAGGGAAGATTTAGACTGGATGTTAGAAGGAAGTTGTTTGCAGTGAGGGTGGTGAGACACTGGCACAGGTTGCCCAGGGAGGTTGTGGCTGCTCCCTCCCTGGAGGTATTCAAGGCCAGGTTGGAGGAGGCGTTGAGTGAGCTGTTCTAGTGGGAGGTGTCCCTGCCTATGGCAGGGGGTTGGAACTAGATGATCCTTGAGGTCCCTTCCAACCTTACCATTCTATGATTCTATGATTCTAACTCAGCAAAGAACTGTCACTGAAAGCAGCGACAATCACTTGGTGGCGATGCAAAATACATGACTCATGTGTGGGGAGACAGAGAAGCATGTGATTAAAAAAAAAACAAACCGACAAACAAATCATCATATTTGTCTTATTTTCTTTGGCTGTACGTGGCGTTTGCACTGCAGATGTGGTGGCTGCTCTTTCCTGTGCTCAGCTTGCTGGAATGATGATTGTTTGGACAGTGTCATTTGGAGGCTAAGAAGCTGCACTCACTCTTAAAAACTGTGTGGAATTGCAGCAAGATCATTTCACCTACATCTCTGTTTTCCAAGGAACTGAAATCCCTTTCTCTGGTGTCCTGGTGTCCTGGAGTGGTCTGCTTCAGGTCCATCCCTGGTGGGACAGTGAGGTGGGTGAGAACTGGCTGAATGACCAAGTTCAGAGGGTTGTGATCAAGGGCACAGAGTCCAGCTGAAGGCCTGTGGCTAGTGGTGATCTTCAGGGGTCAATACAGGATCCAGCCTTGTTCTGCATCTTCGTCAGTGACCCAGATGAAAGGACAGTGGACTCTCCGACAGTTTGCTGATGGTACCAAACTGGGAGGAGTGGTTGACACTCTGTCAGGCTGTGCTACCATCCAACCAGAGCTGGACAAGCTGCAGATTTGGGCAGATTTGGGACCTCATGAAGTTCAAGAACCATGAGTGTAGGGTCCTGCCCCTGGGGAGGAACAACTACCTGAACCAGTACAGATGAAGGGGGACCTGATGGAAAGCAGCTCTGTGGAGAAGGACCTGGGAGTGTTGGGGCACAAGTTCCACATGAGCCAGCAAGGTGCCCTCATGGTCAAGAAAGCCAATCGTATTCTAGGATGAGTTAAGAAGAGTGGAGTCAGCAGGTTGAAGGAGGTTCTCCTTCTGCTCTACTCTGCCCTGCTGGGGCACACCTGCAGTATTGTGTTCAGTTCTGGCCTTCCCAGTTCAAGTGAGACAGGGAACTACTGGAGAGACTCCAACAAAGGTCCACAAAGAAACTAAGAGGACCGGAGCATCTCTGTTATGAGGAGAGGCTGAGACACTTGGAGCTCTTTAAGCCTGGAAAAAAGAAGCCAGAGAGGGGATCTGATTAATGCTGATACAATATCAAAAGGACAGAGATCATGAGGATGGGGCCAGGCTTTTTTCAGTGGTGCTCAGGGATAGGACAAGGGGCAGTGGGCACAGACTTGAGCACAGGAGGCTTCACTTGAGCTTAAGAAAAAACCTCTTTGTTATAAGGGTGTTGGAGCCCTGGACCAAACTACCCAGAAAGATTCTAGAGTCCCCTTCTTGAAGAATTTCAAAACCCACCTGAACATGACCTTGAACAGATGGATCTAGACAAGCCCACGTTAGCAGGGACAGTTGGACTCTATGATCTCCAGAGGTCCCCTCCACTCTCCAGCTTTCTGTGATTCTGTGATAGCAGTCAATACAAGCCAATGCTTTAACCTACTTCCTTAGACAGCTCTGAGTTTATCCGTTAATGCAATAATATTATCTGTCCCATTTCTAGGAATCCAAGGGAGGTACCGTGGCATCAAAGAGTGGTTTGGGTAGAGAGAATACATTTATTTTCTGTAGCTATGTTCACCTTCATTTCATTGATACTCAACAGTCACTTACATTGTGATATCCTACCCAGAATATGCAATTCTTAACCCAAAATAGTCTCATACAGGGTCAGGATAAGGTTTATGGGAGCAATCCTTCTAATCAGAACCCTTTGTCTCAGTGACGTAGTTTATGTATTGCTCATAATCAAGAGAGGAACTGCAGACATGCTAACAAAATGTGGGGTAGGAAGAGGATCCTTATCCCTCTGGCATCTGTCAAGTAAATAAAACTGTAACACAGCTGCATGCCCATTTGCTTTCAAGGGGGTACTACTGGAGACCAGAAATTCACTCTGAAACAGAATTCTAAAAGTGTTATTGCATCCTGCAGTGCCCTTGATGTTGTTTATCGTTGCCAAGGCCTTCCAGTTTCCACTCTCCAATAAATTCAAGCTCGTAAAGCTTCATACAGCTCCCAGGTCTTGAACCCAAGTGTTTCTGTTTGTAAATATAATCATAAAAGCATAGAATGATTTGGGTTGGAAGATACCTCCAAAGCTCATCCAACGTCCTGCAGTGAGCAAGGACATACTCCTTAGATCAGGTTGCCCAGAGCCCTGACCAGCCTCAGATGAGTATCCTCAAGGATGGGGCCTCAACCACCTCCCTGGGCAACCTGTTGCAGTGTTCTGACACCCTCGTGGTGCAGAACTTGTTCCTAAAATCCAACCTAAATCTGCTCTGCTCTAGTTTGAAGCCATTACCCCCGTCCTGTCCCTGCAGACCTTTGTAAACAGTCTCTCTACAATCTTTTTGCAGGCCCCCATCAGGTACTGGAGGGTCACTATTAAGTCTCCCCAGAGCCTTCTCTTCTCCAGGCTGAACAAACCCAACTCCCTAAGCCTCAGCCCTCATAGCAAAGGTGATCCAACCCCATGATCCTTTTTGTGGCCTCCTCTGGACCCTCTCTGTCAGGTCCATGTCCTTGTATGGAGGACACCAGACTTGGATGCAGTGCTCCAGGTAAGGTGTTGCTGCTGCTGTGATTGAGAAGGACATGGGACTATCACTCACATGAATGCAAACAAGGCAACATTAAACTCCTTGAATGGAGATATTCAAGGTCAGGCTTGATGAGGTTCTGAGAAATGTTTTCTAGTCTGGGATGTCCCTGCTCTGCTGCAGGGGGTTTGGACTAGATGACCTTTAAAGGTCTCTTCCAACCCAATGCAGTCCACAATTCTATGATTCTATCTTGTTTTTTTCATGGGTAGTCTGTTTTACTAACTTCTTGACCACCGTAATTTAGGTGAAGGTCTAAATCTAACATTTCAACTACACAGTTCAGTCCTTCCAGGCATCTCTCTGGGCTGTCACAATGCCATAATCAGTGGGATAACTCTCATTTATCATTACCTTTCCATCACAATTTTCCCTGCTTATGAAGAGGACAATAATATCCTCACTGCAGTGTAAAGCTTCCTTCATTAATGCATGTAGGACACCTTGAAATTGATGAATTGATGATTTGGGACTTTAATGAGGAGCAATAATCATGATTTCTTTAAAGATCCTTGATCCCATACTAAAGAGAATTCTCTGTCGACATCAAGGAATTAGAGACTCTGCATTTCTGCTTAAAGAAGTTGATCTGCTACTTGTTTGTTTCATCAGCTGAATTTAAAGTTTTGTCATACTATTTCCATGCCAAGTGGTCTTTAGCATGCAATAATAGCTGGATACAACTCTCCCAAAAAACAGGAGCAAAACTTGGAGGGAGGATAACTACTTTCATATTATAAATTAGATGTAAAATGGATAGTTTTCATAATGATACATAATGCACTGCTTTAACTGTCTACATTGTATTGCACAATGCATTGTCTGTGTGGAATTGCACCAGCTGTACCTGCTGTGCCTTTGTACAATCCTATTCAGCACTCTTTATTCACTGCCTCCTTTGGCAAAGCCCCCTCTGAAGTCAGTGTGTGATATGCTGCAGCAAGGAGTGCTGAATAGGACCCTTGAATGGTAACTCCTTGGAAGAGGAAACTGCCACTTTGCTGACACTTCTCTTACTGTATAATGCAATTTGGACTGAAGATGTTAGGAAAATACTACTGCTAATAGGTTAAGCAACTGCATCAGGCAAACCATGACAGCTCTCAGGAGCTGATGGCCTTTTCCCAGCGTAAAGGAGGCGAAGAAGGTTTTGGGGTGCCAGCATCCCTGTTACTTTTAGGTCTGGTTGAGCAGGAGCTTTGTCAATTCTGCCTGCAACATCTGAAAACATCAGATCAAATGTTAAAAATGCCAGAAATTAATATTTTTCAGAGAAGCGTTTTAAACTCACAAGATTTATGAACAACTGGCACATTTTCAGCCTCTGGGCCATAACTATGCCTTAGATCTCTATCTTGTACTAGTGGATAAAGCACAGCTCTTTCTCTTTGGAGGTTAATCTAAGTGCTGTATTCGTCTGGGCTTTTTTTTTTTTTTTTTTTCCTTCTTAGGCTTTTCCAAAATGTGAAGCTCCACAGAACCTTTGTTTGAACACTCAAGTTTTGTTGGGCTTTCAGGATTTTCACTTGCTAGCTGTGATAAACTGCCAACAAAAACCCAGCCAATTTCATGTGCTAAAAAAGAACACTTAACACAATTTGACTAAACGCCTTTACAGCTTTGGTTTTAATTAGATGTTTTGCCTCTTCAGCTTACTGGAAAGAGACGGATAGCTTTTAACCATGTCAGTCTATATAACAGCAGGTGTCAGCTTTAACTGCCTCTGAAAATTTTAAATGTATTCAATTAAACAGAATCCCTTGGAGTAGGAGAGTTTTCATGTTCATTTGTCTTATGCAAGGTTTGCAACATGTTTTCTTTCCGCCTATCATGTTCTCGTTGATTCCGTGACCCAATTATGCCTACAGAGTAGACCCAGTGCTCCCATCTCAGTGTAATCCATCAGAGAAATGGCCCCTGCTACAGGTGTCATCTGGGAAGGTAAGGCACTCTCCCTCTTTTCAGGAAACCAAAACAATCTGAAAATTGATAGCACTGAGATCTGAAAGGGAGGGCTTTTCTGATTCCCATCCCCATATGCAAACCTGCTCGTGCAGCCAGACACATTTGTAGACTTTCCTGACCAGATGTGTGAAACATGCAGAACTGGGCAGATGTTGTGAGACAGGGCACCTACATAAGCTGTGCAGAGGGAGGCACACAGGCAGGTAAGTGTGCTTCCCGTTCAGCTGCCAGCAGGCAGTTAGGTTTGGCAGTTTATGTGACCAGGCAGTTATGCTACCGGCATTAGGACATTAAACCCCCTCTCATGTATCATACCATATCTCAGATTATGAATCATAGAATCATAGAATCACAGAATGGTAAGGTTGGAAGGGACCTCAAGGATCATCTAGTTCCAACCCCCTGCCATAGGCCGGGACACCTCCCACTAGTACAGCTCACTCAAGGCCTCATCCAACCTGGCCTTCAACACCTCCAGGGAGGGAGCAACCACAACCTCCCTGAGCAACCTGTGCCAGTGTCTCACCAACCTCACTGCAAACAACTTCCTCCTAACATCCACTCTAAATCCCCCCTCTGCCAGTTTAAACCCATTCCCCTTGTCCTGTCATTGCAAGACTTTGTCAATAGTCCCTCCCCAGCTTTCCTGTAGGCCCCCTTCAGATCCTGGAAGGCTACTCTAAGGTCTCCTGGAAGCCTTCTCTTCTCCAGGCTGCAGACCCCCAACTCTTGTAGCCTGTCCTCATAGCAGAGTTGCTGCTGCAGCCCTCTGAGCATCTTCGTGGCCTCCTCTGGACCCTCTCCAACAGTTCCATATCCTGAAGCTATGACATCATTAGAGTCGCCTAGAAAAGATGGGGTCCTTTGGGAAAAAAATGTTAATGGTGTCATGACTGACTTGTTTTGCTTGGAAACAAGCTTCATGTCAGAATAAAAGCTACCTAAGACACTGCTCTATTTACTAGTTACTTTGCATTTATTGCATCAAGAATGGTACCATATCCAAACCATATCCAAACTCTACCTGTTCTTCTCTACCTGGTTCTAGGAAGAGTTTCTAGTGAGTCAGTATCTAACTGGAACAAACAAGAAAGACATTGTCACAATAGTCAAGGATCAGGCAGTGGTAAAGTATGAGTACATCAGGTTACTGCCATATGTGGAGCCACCATGTTACCCTGTGTACCACATGCATTCCCTGAGCTGAGAATATAACCTGAAACTGTACAGACCAATAAATGCTGACATGCTCAAGCTCTAGGACATTTTGTTCATGTGGTATTTTAAAAGACATTCTAACTAGGAATGAAATAGATTCTAAACAAACTGCTACTCCAGACAGCAAAATCAAAACCCAATCTTGACTGAAAAAAAAAAGAAGTTGCCTATGCAATAAGCAGATCACAGATTTACAGAATGGTCTGGGTTGAAAAGGACCTCCAAAGCTCATCCAGTCCAACCCTGTTGCAGTCAGCAGGGATATCCTCAACTAGATCAGATTGCCCACAGCCCTGACCAGTCTCACCTTGAATATCTCCAGAGATGGGGCCTCAACCGCCTCCCTGGGCAACCTGTTCCACCACCCTTATATTGTTCCTCATATCCAATCCAAATCTGCTCTGCTCTAGTTTGAAGACATTGCCTTCATCCTGTCCCTGGTCTTTGGGAACAGTCTCTCTTCAGCCTTCTTGCAGCCACCTTCAGGTACTTGCAGGTTGCTATTAGGTCTTCCCAGAGCCTTCTCTTCTGCAGACAGAACCCCCCAAGCTCCCTCAGTCTGTCCTCATATCAGAGCTGCTTCAGCCCCTGATCATTTTCCTGGCCCTCCTCTGGTCTTGCTCCATCAGGTCCATGTCTTTGCTGTGTTGAGGGCTTCAGAGCTGGACACAATACTCCAGGTGAGATCTTACCACAGCAAAGTGGCAGAATTATCTCAGTTGACCTGCTGGCCACACTGCTCTTGATGCAACCCAGGGTACCGGAAGTGATGTTTCAGTCACAGGAAGTTGATCACATCACTTGATAGCAATGGAAGAGAAGGTTTTACTCGTCAGAACTGTTTTCCTCAAAAGTAGGTCAGGGAGACAGAAGTGAGTCTCTAGAAATGTACAGGAGGGACTGAGTGCATGAAAGAAAAGAAAAAAGAACTATCAGGGATGCAAGGAGATGCCATTAAAAAATGAAGTGAGGAAGCTGGAAGATTTTGTCCTAAAGCAGAAATATTTTAAAACAGTTAGTGACTGAAAAAAAGCTGCGCAAGAGATCTTGGAAAATTCAAGAGTTTGCTTGGAAAGAAGAACTCAAGAGAGCACCAGAGAAAGAAAAAAAAAAAAATAAGAAAGGAAAAATGGATCTGCAAAAGTGAAGAGTATGGGGAGCTGTTACAACATGTAGGGACTTGGACTGCAAGGAATGAGCTAGCAGCAGATACAGAGAGGAACAAGTAGCTGTTGGCAGAGCTCTGAGTGTGCACTGGCATTGCTGCAGAGAACAGAGCTGGGAAGACAAATCAACCTCTCTTCCATTGTCATGAGCATACACTTGTAAGAGCAACCAGCAGGTTCTTTATGGAAGAAAACCTGCAGAAACTACCAAAAACCAAGAGAGGCTCTTTTCCTGTGGCAGTGAGCAGAGAACCAGACAAAGTGCTGCCTCTCTGGATCCCCAGGGCTTTTGTATTCAAATAAGGGAACTGATGCTGTAGTCACAGTTTTGTCACCTCCCCCTGTCTGCTTTCTCCAGATCTCTCTTGCTCACTGCTATGGTTGTAAAGGAAACAATGCCCATGCTGTCAACTCTGCCACATTCACTTCCTAGTATGAGAAAATTCATTAGTTATTACCAATGCTTGACAAGTCCAGATGAGTCCACAGTGCTACCACCTGTCCAGTCTGCGCACAAAAGGACCCACATGGATACTAAATTGCTGGATTTGATGACTTTGTTGTGCATTAACATCTTTTTATGCTGTTGAAGAACTCATAAAAACCCGAATGAGGCAGGCCTGAGTCACTGAGTCCAATATAAAATACTAAGGTGGTGCAGGATGAGTTAGAGTTGCAAAATAATTACAGGCATAAAAGCCTCTGTGCAATCAGTCTGCATAGCCAGCGTGACATTGTGTCAAGACTGCACATGGCAAGACCTCCTGCCTGCACCTGAAAGTCTCCTGCCAAGACAAGGAGCCCTGGAAGGGACACACAGATTGTCCAAAGGACCCAGAGATCGTCTGCCTCCTTTCCCCAGCAGCCTGTGAAACCTGGGAAGAATCAGAAGCCTCAGCAGCTGACAAGACAGTGACAGAATTCTCTGAAAGCATTTGGGTACTGTCTGAAGCTGTAGTTAGCCTTGTGAGTTGGGAGATAATTTTTGTGAGTAAATACTTACAACCTCCTGTAATTCACCAATTGCCTTCTGCCATAAGTAGAAAGGAACTCCTTGAGTCCATCTAGTGGGCAAGCAAGAACCTTCTCTTCCATTTCAATTAATGTTACATTATTGCTAATTATTTGTCCTAGATTGGGTTATTCCTTTATGCAATGCTTTTCATGACTGTTGTGAAGAACCTTTTATTATAGTAGCCTTCCAACATCTGAAGAGGACCTACAGGAAGGCTGGGGAGGGACCATTTACAAGGTCTTGCAATGACAGGACAAGGGGCAATGGGTTTAAACTGGCAGAGGGGAGATTTAGACTGGATGTTAGGAGGAAGTTCTTTGCAGTGAGGATGGTGAGACACTGGCACAGGTTGCCCAGGGAGGTTGTGGCTGCTCCCTCCCCAGAGGTGTTGAAGACCAGGTTGGATGAGGCCTTGAGTGACCTGTACTAGTGGGAAGTGTCCCTGCCTATGGCAGGGGGGTGGAACTAGATGATCCTTGAGGTCCCTTCCAACCTTACCATTCTATGATTCTATGATTGTTGTTAAAATAATCGTCAGGGACGAGAGTCCTGTATACTGACAATTATTAAATGATGTTAATTTTGAAAAAATACCATCTCACATCTATTAATTACCTTTCTGTTACCTTAACCTGGAGAAGAGGAGGGGCAAGAGAGACCTCATTGCTCTCTACAACTCCCTGAATGGGTGCTGAAGTCAGGGGAGAGTCAGTTTCTTCTCCCTAGTATCAAGTGATAGGATGAAAGTAAATGGCCTCAGGTTGTACCAGGGGAGGTTTAGGTTGGAGATGAGGAAAAGTTTCTTTATTGTAAGAGAAGTCAGGCATTGGAACAGACTGCCCAGAGAGGTGGTGGAGTCACCATCTCTTGAGGTGATCAGGAAATGTGTGTCCTTGGCTGTTTGGGACATGGTTCTGTGTGTTACTCATAAGGACACGTACGTCTGTATGAAGGTCCAGAACTGCTCAATAAAGTGGTGGAAGATGCTGAACTTCTTACCTACAGGTCCTATTGTACTTTGTGCTTGTCACAAGCCTTTAGCACAAGCGTTGGCCATGGTGGGTTTGGATTGATGGCTGGACTGGATTTCAAGGAGTTTTGATGGCTGGACTCAAGCAAGGCATTTTCCAACTGACCCTACGATTCTAATTCTGTGCTTGCAGGAAGCAGAGCATGGTCTAGGGAACACCATTGGCTCCACATATCTGAGCACATCCTGGTTGGGTGGCCTCTGGTTTACTGGCTCAGAAGGAGCTGACATGTGTGGTTGGAAGGAAAGGAGACAGAAGCAAGTGTCACCGTTCTACTAGGACTTGATTCTTGCAGCACAGAGATTTTATACTACACGATCTCCCTCTCAGGAAGACATTATTAATTATGATTATTATTATTGTAGACTTGTAATAACATATGACTGCTTTTTTTTTTTCTTTTTTTTTTTTTTCTTTGAGGTAGGTTAACTCCTCTCTTCATTTCTTTTCTGAAATTATAACTCTCCAGTAGGTCATGGTACTAATTAGTCAAATAGGCAGTTGCATACAAAAATTTTCTAGACATTGTGAAGTGACTGTACCATTTAATGAGGACTATGAAAAAAAAAAAAAAAAGACATTTTCCTCCTGTAATTAAAATAAAACTTTAAAGTATCTTTTATTCAATCACATTTCTTACTTTCGAAAGACCTTCGAGCAGTCTGAGCTGCTGAACATATTTGAGAAACTTGATTGTTGCACTCAAAAATAATTTGTAGTTAAAACTATTGTTCTGCAATAATCAACTTAAAAAGGTTCTGTGACCCATAGTGTTCAGTGTTAGAGTGGAAGCAGTTTCCCTCTAACTCATGGTGTTATGGGTCTGCATGGAAATTGGCTATATCCTTGGGAAAATGCAACCTATCCTAGACAGCAGTGGGCAGTAATGGACCATTTTGCCCTACTGGTGATGTTGTTTTCACCTTGCTGACACCAAACATATGAAAGGGCTTGCCTAGGCTCTCTGTGTGTTACTCATAAGGACATGTAAGTCTGTATGAAGGTCCGGAATTGCCCAATAAGGTGATGGAAGATGCTGAACTCCTTACCTACAGGTCCTGTTGTACTTTGTGCTTGTCACAAGCCTTTACCAGTGGAAGTGTATCGGGTCCATAGGTGAGATATCACAACCTTTACTTCTCCTTCTGACTTCAAGCAGCTAAGGTCTTGTGTGTGTGGCTTTACTTGGGATTTTTTTTAATTGTTTTTTCCCCTTCCTTGTTGTATACCCGCAAGTTGTCAGTGACCTTACAGCTCATAAGTGATGCAATCCTGAATTAGAAATCAGACTAAGGTTGTTCTCAAAACCAGTTTGTGATGTGTTGATCCAGAGTGTTTGTAAGCACCGAAATGGTCTGTTTGTGTCAGCTTGAAACAAATGACTAAATAAATAAGAAGTAATCAATAATTAGCAAATCAGAGCCCTCCAGCTCCTAGAAACATTTGCTGTGGTGTCCTGTCTGGGTTTAGAATATGAGCGAGAGTAACAGCTTCAGGTTTTATTGGTGGGCTGCACTGGAAGGAGACTGGGCACAGTTCCACATCTTGCTCATGCCCTGACTGGGAAGCACTGTTGCCTGGTGGGATCAATGAGGGTGGGCAGGTGGTCTGCTCATGGAAGATGCTCCTTGTCCCTCTGTGGGACTGCCTCGTGTGTGTGCCTCACTGTGCATGGGACATGCCCTCATGCTCTACTCCCCAACAGTTACCATGGACGCAGAACCTGCTCTCTGCCCAGTGATCTGCTCCCACTGGTGATGTACGAGTCTCCCCACCTCATGTTCATCTTGGGAGGCACCGCTGGTGCTACCTCATGGGCCCTGGCACAGACACCGCTGCCTGTTCCCTTCTTTATACAGAGCCATTTGAAGCCCCTCAGCTGCAATGTGCATTTGTTGTGCTTGTGTTAAATCACAAACCTCTGCTCTAAAGGTGACAGAACACCTTGCTGAGCTGAGGATGTCTTATGATATGATCTGAGATGCTTGAAGCCCAAGGAAACTGTATTTTAATTCAAGTGCCTCTGTGTCTCAGTCACTTGGCCCTCTCTTCCTTTCAGCTCTATTTTTATTTAACTCTTCCCTGCTTCACAAAGTGACAGACAATGACCTCAACATGCTTCCTTCCCAGGGGATAGAGTAATTCTTGGGGAGGATATTGGAGGAGTGAATGAAATACCTTTTTTGTCAATCTTTTCCATCACACACTGTAGCTAAAGACAACATCCAAAAGTAATCTGAGGGAGTTCAATTTCTTTAGACTAATGTACCCATTTCTATATATCCATTGACAGGCCATACCCAGGCTCCCTGGTCTGCAGATGGAAATGGGCCATGGCTTCTGTCCTCTGGTGTGCATAGGAGCTAGGTGCCAAAATCAGGGATTCTCAGGTCTCAGTGTCACAGACGTCACCGTCTGAGCATCCTCTTCTCCTAACATCAGTTGTTTAAAATGAAGAAACACTTTCTGTGTTCCAGCTGAAGGATAAGGTTCCAGGTCATTTAACTGTGAGTTAAATTTGTGTATATTCTTGTAGAGTGTTCCAGGCACCTTCAAAATTAAACCCAGCATTTTAAAGCGATTCTCTGCTCATGTGATTCAATAAGAAGCAATGTAACTGCAGTGGCATCTGTGAGGTGTGCTTAAAAAACACCCCAAGAAGTGTGTGGCTAGGTCTTTAAAAATTAAATAAAAAAAAAAACCCATCTGAATGTTGTAACTGAGATCTTAAATAAATAAACAAACAAATAAATAAATAAGGCAAACCAAGCACCTCTCTGTTTGGGATTCCTATGAGGGGAAATTGCAGTTCATGTCGCCATCAAGTACAACGCACAGAGGCAAACCTGTGAAGTTTCCCTGAGTTCAGGATGCTTATCTCACAAATCTGTGCAAAGCTCTGGTGAATAATTTATACCAGGCTTGAGGTGACAAGTTAAACACGCCCATTTTGTCTCAAATACTATGAAGGCATCAAGATGGAGCCAAGCTGCAGGGTGAGTAGAGCTCAGCTGATGAGAATCTGAGCATGTCGAGAAGGGAGATGCTGCTGTAAAGAAAATGAAATGTAATGAGATACTTTTTCATGCATAATTCATGGGTGAAAACATGACTGCATAAAAAGCCATGGATTTTAACAAGGCAGGGCTGCAATCATGCACATTATCTTCCCAGAGGAACTTTATATAATATTGGTCAAAAAGAGAGGATTCTGAATGCCAGTACAAAATAAAGCTGACATGTTTTCAAATGCAGTAGAATTTACTTTAATGTACAATGGCTGTAAAGGAAACAATTTATATTTACACCTCAAAACGGTTCCTAGGAAGGGAGGAAAAAAAAAAAAAGACAACTTTAAAACATATACCTGTATTTCCTGGCTTCAAGAAATATAGTGAGATGAGGAATGAGCAAAATACCTCACAAGGATATATATATATATACATATACATATATATATATGTGTATGTGTGTGTGTGTGTGCACCTGCATCTATCTATCTATATATATGTATGTGTATCTATCTATATATATGTGTGTGTATCTATATATATGTGTGGTGTGTGTGTATCTCTCTTTCTCTCTCTCTCAGTATATATATTTTTATATATACATATATATATATAAAATATATCCAAAATGCATGAGCAATATTTAGTTGAGCATGACGTTAGGCTTGTACTTCGAAATCTTTGGCAGGCATTTAGAAGCAAAACTTTAGATAGGGATGACTGCTGTGAACAGGCTTTTAAAAAAAATAAAAAGAAAAAAAGATAAAATGCTAGCTGTTGTCACCATAAAATTTAATTTGCTTGCATTTGCAAAAGCAAATGCTGCAATTCAGCTTTCAAGAAGGGTCTGGTGGCCACCAGGGCTGTTTGAAATGGTGTTTAGCACTTGGGGTATTTAGCTGAAGGGACTAAAAGCAGAACGTTGATTAAGGCTGTGGATGTCTTAAATTTATCTCCACAAAATCCTAATGACAGACTTAGGGAGCCTCCTTCAGCACTTCGCTTAGCAGTGGCAGATCACATAGAGAAAAAGCACCAGAACAAGTCACAAGGAGCTTCAGAATCACAGGAGCTGAAGAAATCTGTGAAGTTGTTTGTTTAGTTTACCCTGCACAATTTCAATATTTGTAAGGAAAGTAAAATAGCCATTTTGCATCCCGTTACAGTTTTCTGGAGCTCTGACAGGTGGGTGAAGAACGCATTAAGGGTTCACAGTGATTGATGTCTCAAAGTGCTCACCAACTGTGGGACTTTTTTTCCTCTGGTAGAAGAGGCAGAAAAACATTACAAAGAAGAGCAGGTTGAGTTGGTGTAGCCACTAAACAATCTAAGCCATTGAAATCAAATTATGTCATTAACCCCTATTCATGGAGATTCTGAATTCCTTCTGGCTTTGACAGTCAGTACACAAATAAATATAGACTCTTCTTGTTTAATATTTGATTGTAGAATTGTATCAATTCACAGTATTTTTAGCAATTCAAGCTAACAGACCAATGCTGTTTAACATCTTTGTCAGTGACATGGACAGAGGAATCAGTGCACCCTCAGCAAATTTGCAGATGACACCAAGCTGTGTGGCACAGTTGACTTGCTAGAGGGCAGGGATCCATCCAGAGGGACCTGGACAGGCTGCAGAGGTGGGCCCAAGCCGACCTCATGAAATTCAACAAGGCTAAGTGTAAGGTCCTGCACCTGGGTAGGCACAATCCCAAGCACAACTCCAGGCTGGGTGGTGACTGGCTGAGAGCATCCCTGAGGAAAAGGCCCTGGAGGTCTGGGGTGATGAAAAGCTCAACATGAAGCTGCAGTGTGAGTGCAGCCCAGACAGCAACTGTGTGCTGGGCTGCAGCAAAAGCAGTGTGGGCAGCAGGGTAAGGGAGGGGATTCTGCTCCTTTGCTCTGCTTCTCAACAGATCCCACCTGGAGTCCTGTGTGCAGTTCTGGAGCCCCCAGCACAGGAAGGACATGGAACTGTTGGAGTGGGTCCAGAGGAGGCCACGAAGATATTCAGAGAGCTGGAGCTGCTCTGCTATGAGGACAGACTACGCAATTTGGGGTAGTATGTAGTAGCCTTGTAGTGTCTGAAGGGGGCCTACAGGAAGGTTTATAGTAGCCTTCCAGTATCTGAAGGGAGCCTATGGGAAGGCTGGGGAGGGACTGTTGACAAGGTCTTGCAATGACAGGACGAGGGCAATGGGTTTGAACTGGCAAAGGGGACATTTAAACTGGATGTTAGGAAGAAGTTCCCTGCAGTGAGGGTGGTGAGACACTGGCACAGGTTGCCCAGGGAGGCTGTGGCTGCTCCCTCCCTGGAGGTGTTGAAGGCCAACTTGGAAGAGGCCATGAGTGAGCTGTAATAGTGGGAGTTGTCCCTGAGTGAGCTGTAATAGTGGGAGCTGTCCCTGCCTATGGCAGGGGTTTGGAACTAGATGATCCTTGAGGTCCCTTCCAACCCTACCATTCTATGATTCTCTGATTCTATGAAACACAGAGCTTCCCTTTGCTCTCTCAGGCTAGCAGCACAATGGTGTTTTCATCTCTGATCTCTGATTGTGCCCCTTCACACAGGGCTTCTTTCCTTAGCTGTTGTCTGCATTTTTAATTTTCCTTAACACCACCTTGACAGACAACACTGCTCCTCTGCAGCTTCTGCAGGCACTGCTTAGCCTTTAAAGAGTGGGTCAGGGATTTGTCTCACAGCCTACCCCAGTGAAACCTGACTATCTGTTGCTTTAACCCACAAATGACTTGGTGCTCTTGCTCATCCACCTTGTAGAAGACTTTAGAACTTGAACCCACCCTGCTCTTTGAGTAGCTAACTTTTGGCAATTCCTCCCTGCTTTTAACAATTCTGTGTTGTTAAGAGAGGAAGGAAGTGAGGAAGGAAAGAAAGAAGGAAGAGGATGTGAGGATACCTCAATTCAGCTTGAGACTATATTCAAGATACTATTGTAGAATTTGCAAAGGAGTTGTTTTCACCTGCTCTCCTCTGCTTCTTTGAGGTCAAGCCATCACTCCTACACTCTGCTGGCTCCAGATTGTCTGGGCTCCTAGATGGAGCCATTTCCAAGTATGGAATGGGTTAGCTTGCTTAGATAGCTGTGTTCCAAGGGAAGGTCTTCTGTCTTCCACCAGGATGAATGTCTGACCAAACACCCAGAAATGTAAACCGTCTGAAATGGACTGAAGTGCCGATGTCAGTAAAAGTCCCTCTAGAGACCCTGTGACACAAGCCATGCAGTTAGGAGGATGCAAGACAGATAATTCCACAAAATTAGAGTTTGGTTTCTGTTTATTTTCTTCTGAACTTCTAACTAGAGTCTTTACAAGATGGGCATGAAATGATCCACTTACAAGAGTGTGTGTGGTGCAGTGCAAAAGAGGAAAAGCCTACAGCTTGATTTGCTGTGATCCATCATACTGTAGGGCTGCATGTGCCATCTTTACCTCCAGAGAAGCCTCCACCAGCTGCCAGCCCTAGGAAACACTGCATCTTTATCGGCTTCGCTCATTGTATGACCAGGAAACTGCTCATCCTTGAGCCACAGCAGAACAAAGCACTTCCCAAATGTGGGGATTTTCCCCCTACTTTTTTTCCATCTAGTTTTCAAAGAGATTTTGCGAGGAAGCGTTGACTCCAAACAAGCCACCTGCAGCCCACCGGTTCACCTGAATGAAATGAGGCACACCAGACTGCTCCAGATGACCAGGTCAGGAAGTTTCACCCATCCCTGGATGTGTTTAAAAGAGGTAGAGAAGTGGTGCTGAGGGACATGGCTTAGCACAAGTCTTGGTAGAGTTAGAAAATCACAGAATCACACAATTGTCAGGGGTGGAAGGCACCCCAAGAATCACCCAATTTGAACCCCCCTGCCATGGGCAGGGACACCTCACACTAGATCAGGTTGCCCAGAGCCACATCGAGTCTGGCCTTAAAAACCTCCAGGGATGAGGCTTCCACCACCTCCATACGCAACCTGTGCCAGTCTCTCACCACCCTCATGGCGAACAACTTCTTCCTAATGTCTAATCTAAATCTCCCCTCCTCTAGCTTGGATCCATTCCTATCACTACCCAACACCCTAAAAACTCCATCATCATCTTTCTTGTAAGCCCCCTTCAGACATTGGAGTGGTTGGACTGGATAATCTTAAAGGGCTTTTCCAATTGAAAAACTTGAATGCAATCTTCAATGTATCTCTTGGGCCTGAGGATCTTGTTGCATCAGCCTAACCAGGAATATCATCTGCATAATGACCCACAGTATGGGCTGTCCATATTGGTATGCAGTGGTGACTTTACCAATGTCAAGTCTCATTACTTTGACAGATCATCTCTGTGAGATAGGTCCTTGAACTGTGATCCTTCATGTCTGGAGCACATGATTGGGCTCCATGATTGGGAATTCAAAGTTAGCAAGGAACTGAGTGCTACAGCTGTAAGCTGAGGATAAGCTATGTTTTGCCATCTGATGACTACGTTAAAAAACACACATGGAAATAAAGAGGCACACAGTTCCCAGAGCCTGTGCCAGTGCATGCCACTGCTGCCAAAGGTACAGCTCCTTCTGGAATCCAGCCTTCCCTTGCTGCTTGCAGCACTGTACCACATTTTACACAGTTCTGTGCAGTGTGAACAGAAGAACACTGACGTATGAGATATTAGTGCAGTGTCCTTTGGCATGTTAAATGGGACCTTGATCAAATCTGATCCTAGTCACTGCACTGACTACACAAAATAAGTCCTATTTCAAATTGGAACATCACTTGTCTTGAGTCTGGTTGTGCCCTCAAAATAACAGATGAATTCCAGGTGATGTCTCTGACAATTTGCATGCACATGGAGGGCACATCATGGTCATAAGGTTTAGAAAAAAGGACTAGTTCCTTGACTGGACTTCTTCAGTATAAGATGATAGTTGGACTTGATGATCAGTTTTGGGCTTCCCAGTGCAAGAAAGAAAGGGATCTGCTGCAGAGAGCCCAGGAACGATGATGAAGAGACTGGAACGGCTCTCCTGTGAAGAAAGTCTGAGAGCCTTGGGACTGTTTAACCTGGAGAGGCGAAGGCCGAGAGGGGATCTGACCAATGTCTATCAATATCTGAGCGTTGGGTGGCAAGATGAAGGTGCCAGCCTCTTTGTGGTGGTGCCCAGTGACAGGACAAGGAACAATGGGTACAAGATGGCACAGAGAAGATGCCACCTCAACGTGGTGCAGGTCACACAGGAACACATCCAGACAGGGATGGAAAGGCTCCAGAGAAGGAGACTCCACAACCTCTCTGGGCAACCTGTGCCAGGGCTCTGAGACCCTTACAGTCGAGGAGTTCTTCCTCATGTTGAGGTGCAACTTCCCGTGCTGCAGTTTCCATCCCTTGCCCCTTGTCCTGTACCAGGACACAAGTGAGCAGAGACTGTCCCTGTCCCTTCCTTCCTGACCCCCAACCCTCAGATATTTGTAGACATTGCTCAGATCCCCTCTCAGCCTTCTTCTCTGCAGACTAAACAGCCCCAGGGCTCTCAGCCTCTCCTCATCAGGCAGTGCTGCAGTGCCTTCGGCATCCTTGTATCCTTCCATTGGACTCTCTACAGTAGATCCTTTTGATCGTTCTTTGCAACCTCATGACAGGTTATCTTCTATTGCTTCTAGCCCCAACTGCTATGATTCCAGATCTTCAATTAAAAGAAGTGCTTGTGATCCTTCTCTGGTATATGCTTGAAGAGAGCTCTGTGTATTTATTTCCACAGAAACACCTTTTTCTGTAGAAAGAAAGATGCCAGGTAGGATCCTTTTACTGAAATTGTAGTGGCCACCATGGTCATGCTTCTGATCCCTGGCCACGTCACTCTCTCTTCTCATCAGAATCACATCTTCAGCCAGACATGTTCATTTGCTCTGAGACATGGAATAATGATAAGACGACTAAAAATTCGGCTATGATGACACAAGCATGGGAAATTAAACTCTCCTACATGCTCTTTTTATAGCTTTCTCTAGTCTTTTTATAGCTTCTTTAGTCTTCATCACTTGCCCGATCTATTGGTATCCACAAATGGAAGGATTACATCCTAGAGCAAAAGAGATTTTTTTTATTTTTTTCTTCTTCTTAATCATTTCTTGGGCTTAAGGTCTACCATACAAACCACACATGGAAATTAGAATAAGCTATTACAAAATGAAGGCTTTAATTCATACATAAAGACTGAACACATCATTTCCAGGGTGTTCTTGCATATTTCATTTTAATCTGCAGAGTGCAGGGTTTTTTTCTCCTTTGTACAGCATTGGATACTGCATGAGGTTCATTATCCTTCTCCCCTGGGTGCAGGTGATCCTTTCTTTGTGACCCAGATAACAAAAAAATCCAAATCCCAAACATGGGGTGACACTTCTTTTTTTTAAAAAAAACTTTCTCAGTGCCCTGTATTCAATAAGTACAACTGATAGGAGAAAAAAAAAAGTGTTCCTTTGAACAGGAAAAAGACCTGTATCTTGGTTCTTTAAAGAGCAATTTTTGCACCATCATTCAATTAAAGGATGTCTTCATTGTAAAAAGAAGTAAGTCTATTCGTTGAGCTCTCCAGAAAAGTTTGGAGTGCTCTACAGAAAGGAAAATAATTCCACTGCTCAGGGTCTGTTAGTCTCAGCAATTGGCTTCACAGAATCACAGAA
>VWYK01064544.1:0-11548 GCA_013399775.1 Semnornis frantzii | reverse complement strand
TGGCCTGATCAGTGCTGAGCACAAGGTGCACACCTGAGTCAGCACCAGCAGTCCCACTCTGGAAAGCAAACTAGCTCTGCAGCCTGCCGTAGTTTTCACCAGTTTGAGGAAACTCCAGGCAGAATCTAGAAAGTCAAAGGTGTGAACTAATATTTCCTCACTCTATGTTTTTATAGCCAGACAACTTTTCTATGTTGTTATGGCAAGCCAGGGCATGTTTAAAGGGGAAGTATGTCTAAGCAGAGGACAAGCTGTCAGAGTAAAAGAGCATCTGTGAGATCAGGCCTGACAAAAGGTTTTATGATCACCTGGAGATCAGTGACTCTAAAGATGTTGTGTGAACAAAGAATGCCCAAAGATGGCATTGAAGAGGGAACAGGGAGGGTGATCCGAATGGCAGCACTGACTCTTTCTAGAAAGACCACCACCAGATGCAGAAATAGATGATGTAGGATAACAGGCAAAGGAAAGCCAAAAACACCCTGCAGATTTGATGAAAGGGAAGGAATTGAGTGGCAAAGATTGTATTTGCTTCCAGGACTTACAGGTGAGGGAGGACTCGGGGAAAATACTGCAGCCAGGAGGATACAAAATGTGAAAGGAAGTTGCGGTGGAAAATCAGCAGAAATTAAGGCAGCTTTGACTGACTTTGTGTTTAGGAAAGTTTGAAATACCACAGAACCAGTAGATGACAGCTAATGGACAGAAACATTTCAGGGGGATAGAGGAGACCCTGGAAACAGTTGCCCAGAGACGTGGTGGAAGTCTCATCCCTGAATGTTTTTAAGACCAGGCTGGATGTGGCTGTGGACAGCCTGATCTAGTGTGAGGTGTCCCTTGCCAAGGCAAGGGGGTTGGAACTAGATGATCCTTGATGTCCCTTCCATCCCTGACAATTCTGTCATGCTATGATTTTATGCATGGCAAGTTGGAGAAAATACAGAAGAGTATAATTTGTTTGAGGAGTGGGAACAAAGGGACAATTTCAGCAGAGAAGTGCATGGGAGAAGTGCTACAAGTTCCTGAAGCAGATGTCAAGAGATGAACTGCCTCTGTCTTAGGCCTGTTTGCCACAGTGCTCCATTAGTCTGCAGAAGAGGAGGCTCAGGGCAGACCTCATTGCTCTCTACAGCTACCTGAAGGGAGGTTGTAGCCAGCTTCGATTGGGCTCTTCTGCCAGACACCCAGCAACAGAAAGAGGGGACACAGCCTCAAGCTGTGCCAGGGTAGGTTCAGGCTGGATGTTAGGAAGAAACTCTTCCCAGCAAGAGTGATTGGCATTGGAATGGGCTGCCCAAGGAGGTGGTGGAGTCACAGTCCCTGGAGGTGTTTAAGAGGAGGCTGGATGAGGCTCTTGGTGCCATGGGTTAGTTAATGAGAAGGGGTTAGGCGATAGGTTGGACTCCATGATCTCAGAGGTCTTTTCCAACCTGGCTGATTCTGTGATTCTGTGATTATTGTGATGCTTAACCTCAGGTAACTGAATCTGAGAGGTTTGGTCTCAATGTTTGCAATCAGAGGAAAAATCGAGAAAGCTTGGGAAGTGATCCCAAAAAGGTCAGGGTCCTCCTCAAAAAACAAATCTTAGTTCTAAAACCAAGATGAATATCCTTAAGAGCTGGGCTAGGTGGGCTTAAGGATCAGAAGTAATACAGCCTCTCATAGTCTCCTATGTCAGGCAGAAGGAGACCTGCTGTGTAAAAAGCCAAAGAGTCTGTTGCAAGCAGACATGGAATTTCTCTCAATGGTCATTACTACCCTAGAGCTAGCTGCTACAGAGAGAGAGAGATATTAATGCATAATAACAATACCTGAAGACAGAAAAGAATCTCCATAACAGTAATAATGCAGCTAAAATTGAAATAGGCACAGTGGCTAACTTGATAGCATTACAGAAAGGAAACACTGGGATTTCTTGCCCCAAATCAATAACGAGCACAGAATCTTCTCATTGCCCTTCCCTATGGCTCTCCTTAGCTTTTGCATTTTTTCCCATAAAGATTTAAATCATAGAATCACAGAATCACAGAATCATAGAATCAGTCAGGGTTGGAAGGGACCACAAGGATCATCCAGTACCGAGCCCCCTGTCATGGCCAGGGACACCTCACACTAGATCAGGCTGTCCACAGCTTCATTCAGTCTGGCCTTAAACACCTCCAGGGATCAGGCCTGAACCACCTCCCTGGGCACCCCCTGCAAGGCTCTTACCACCCTCAGACTGAGCAACTTCCTAACACCTCCACCTTTCCATTACAGATTTTTTCCTCCCCCCCATACGGAATAAATCTGATGAAGAGTTACTGAAGGAGCTGAGGATGATTGGTTTGGAACAGAGCAGAGTGAGGGCAGACCTCATTGCTGTCTGCAGCTGCCTGAAAGGAGGTTGTAGAGAGGCTGCCTCTGGGCTCTTCTCACGGGTCATTAGTGATAGAACAAGCGGGAACAACCTCAAGCTGCAGGTTTAGACTGGACATCAGGCACATTTTTTTCCCAGTGAGAGAGTTCAGGGACTAGAAAGAGCTGCCCAAGGATGTGGTGGAGTCCCCAAGCCTGGCTGTGTTTCAAGGTGATTTGACTGTAGTGCTTGGGGCTATGGTTTAGGGTGCAGCTTGTAGAGCAGGGATATGGCTTGGGCTTGGTGATCCTGAGGGGCTTTGCCAGCCTGAATCTGTCTGTGACTCAGTGATCTCATTTCCAAACAGTGCCTCAGGTAACACTGTGATGGAAGATTTCCTACACACTAGAGGTAAATATATTTTACTGCAAGATTGCTTCTTTCTTCTATATTATAAACCAGAAAAAGTCTTTCTCTGTGCTTCTCTCTGAGCCAAAGCTCAGATATTTCACAGCTTTGATTTTATTTCACTTTGAACTGCCACCATCAGAGCACGGCACCAAGCAGTCCTGTGTTTGATGCCTCCTGCTCCTTTCAATGGTATACTGGAGTACACATGTCAGCATATGGACTGGAAAATGTACAGCACCAATCCATTATCTGTTTTATCCTGCTGCACCATGCTCCTGGAAGCAGATGCCGTTCACTGTGTTCTCTCTGGAGTTAATGACCTTTCTGTTAATCCTTTCCCACAACACATTCTGGATTTTAAAGCCTTTGAAGGTGCTGTGTAACTGACTCAGAGCTTCAAGCAGTACAAAATGGTCCTGCTGTGACACAGTGTTAATGCTCAATGCAGCTGAGGGTAAAACAGATTAGTTCTCTCCTAACAAGAAGTTTCAGATAGAAAATCTGATCATGTCCTCTCTACACCTCACTACATTACTTTTTTTCATTGCATTTTTTTTCTTTTTTTTTTGAATGGGTTGTTGGTTGCCTGATTTTGGTTTTGCTATTAGATAAAGCATTTTTTGTGCCAATTCTGAGTATAATCAGCAGTATCAAGGTCTCTGACGCTCACTGACAATTTCTTTCTTTTCAGCTAAGGGATCCTAACTCACCTACTACAAGAGGGCTCTGGAGGTGCTGGAAGGTGTCCAGAGAAGGGCCACGAGGATGAGCAGAGGGCTGGAGCTGCTCTGCTGTGAGGAGAGGCTGAGGCAGTTGGGGCTGTTCAGTCTGCAGAGGAGGCTCCCAGGTGACCTTCTTGTGACCTTTCAGTATCTGCAGGGGGCTACAAGAAAGATGGGGAGAGACTTTTTAGGGTGTCAGGGAGTGATAGGGCTGGGGGGAATGGAACCAAGCTAGAAATGGGTAGATTCAGCCTGGAGGTTAGAAAGAAATTGTTCAGCATGAGGGTGGTGAGAGCCTGGCAGGGGTTACCCAGGGAGGTGGTGGAAACCTGATCCCTGGAGGTGTTTAAGGCCAGGCTGGATGAGGCTGTGGACAGCCTGATGTGGTGTGAGGTGTTCCTGGCCATGGCAGGGGGGTTGGCACTGGATGATCCTTGAGGTCCCTTCCAACCCTGACTGATTCTATGACTCTAAGAATATTGATTTGAATGGCATTCTCTTTTTCACTGGAAGATCTTCACAGCAAAATTTCTCCAGCATCCTGCTTAGACATTTTCGCTGCTGCTACTTTGGCCAGAGTATCTATGTGCATTAGATCTGCAGGGGCAAAGTTTTGGCAGCAGAGGGCTTACAGGGCTGGCTTCTCTGAGAAACTCCAGAAGCTCTCTCCATGTCTAATGAAACCAATGCCAGCTGGCTCCAAGATGGACCTGCTACTGGCCAAACCTGAGCCCAGCAAGGGTGGTAGCACCTCTGTGATAATGTATTTAATACCTGATCAACAGCAACAGCTGCACCCAGAGACAGAATTGAGCATAAGTGAGAGAAGCAGCACTGGAATGGGCTGCCCAGGGAGGCGATGTAGTTGTCATCCCTGGAGGTGTTTAAGGCAAGCTTGGCTGTGGTACCTGGTGCCATGGTCTGGTCTACATGGTAGTGTTAGGTCGTAGTCTGGGCTTGATGATCTCAGAGCTCTATTCTGGCCCCAGTAGTGCTGTGATTCTGTGAAACTGCCTTGAATTTAGAGACTTATAAGTAAATTATGTTTATGCGACTACAGATTATGCTCTGGTTTGAATTTGTACTGCTATGGCTTTTGCTCTGCTCTCCTCAGACCCCACCTGGGGTCCTGTGTACAGTTCTGGAGCCCCCAGCACAAGAAGGACATGGAACTGTTGGAACCAGTGAAGAGGAGGCCACCAAGATGCTCAGAGGGCTGCAGCAGCTCTGCTGTGAAGACAGGTTGAGAGAGTTGGGGCTCTGCAGCCTGGAGAAGAGAAGGCTTCCAGGAGACCTTGGAGTGGCCTTTCAGTGTCTGGAGAGGGTTGCAGTAGGGCTGGGGAGGGACTATTGACAAGGTCTTGGAATGCCAGGAGGAGGAGGAATGGGTTTGAAGTGGCAGAGGGGAGATTGAAAGTGGATGTGAGGAAGAAGTTGTTTGCAGTGAGGGTGGTCAGACTCTGGCAGAGGATTGCCCAGGGAGGTATGGAGCACAGAAGCACAGAATGTGGTCAAAGAAGAAAGATCCCATTTTGTGCTTCTGTGCTCCACAACCTCCCTGGAGGTGCTGAGGACCAGGTTGGATGAGGTCTTGAGTGACCTGTTCTAATGGGAGGTGTCTAGTGGGAGGCCACTAGGCCTATGCCTATGGAACTGGCTGAGCTTTGAGGTCCCTTCCAACCTAAACCATTCAGCGATTCTATGATTTTGTACACCACCTTCTGCTGAGGTTGGTGATGATTTTAGGAAAAATCAAATTCACTTAAATAAAACATTTATTGTCTCAACTCATGGTGCAAAAGCAACTAAACACATGAAGAAACCTCTCGACCTCATACTCACAGCCCTTCTAATCCACTGCAGAATGACATTGCCCCTCCTGGCCCCCAGAGCACATTGCTAGCTCATGGGCACCCTCCCATCCACTAAGACCCCCAAATCCTTTTCCCATTTACTGCCTTCCAACAGCTCAGTCCACAACCTATCCTGATCCCTGGGGTTACCCTTTCTCCATGTAAGATAGCAGAAATTCAAGTAGTATGCTCTGTGTGGTGGGTGTCAAAAGGTGGAAAGCACACAGTCTTCTGCAATGCCTGAGAATTCCAAATCTTCTGCCTTCAGTAGCTAGGAATCCAAAGCACTTCTTTGTACTTGAGGGGAGATGTTACCATACTTGTACCAACACTAGAAAATCAATCAGTCTTGTCTGGAGGAAAAAACATGTTCTGCAAGCAGCCCAGCTTGCCTTAAACATCTCCATATGCTTTCTTAAACCTGGTATTTGGTGCATTCTTATCACAATAATGATAGGAATAAGTGTTTTGATTTGCTGAACCTGATAGTACAAGACCTTTTAGTCTATAGCTTAAAATAAACTACTACTTAGCAAAGGCTGTCTGCTTAGATAGTCAGCCTGCAGATGTGGAAGTGTAAAAAAAGAAAGTTTAAGCCTTAATTTGTTTATTTTTTTGTTCAAGAAACTATTCTTGCTTGAGACTAGTGATTTTTGGCTGAGGTTTGGTTTGGGATCCATGAGTCCTGTAGAATGCTTCAGTCAGTGGTTTTGCTAATGCACAGGCTAGGCAAAAGGATTCAAACCCCCTGAATAATTAACAGGTGTTCATAAGAAGCAGATCTACAAGGAGTAGATTCACTAAAGAAGGTTTAGTCAGCCTTAATAAAGGCAGGGACCTTTGGGGGAGATTACAAGTCAAGCAGAACACTGAAACAAGGGCAGAAAGGGAAACAGTAGACCAAAGGTGACTACCAACCCCTACTGAGCTTTGCAGGAGGGAACCTGCATGGTTCTGCCTATCCTGGTGTAAGGCCCTAATGAAAATCCTGATAACTGTGTTCCTATGTGGAAAGAACCTGCTCCATTGTAACTGGTGGAAAAGCTTAAAATACTGCATCAATGTTAATTGGTCTTAGGTTTCATCCTTCCTTCCCAGCCACATTACTTAAGTGGTCCATTAATCTATTTATAGGATCACAGAATCACAGAATCACAGAATCATAGAATCATAGAATCACAGAATCATAGAATCACAGAATCATAGAATCATAGAATCACAGAATCATAGAATCACAGAATCACAGAATAGAATCATAGGATCAGTCAGGGTTGGAAGGGACCACAAGGATTATCCAGTCCCAACCCCCCTGCCATGGGCAGGGACACCTCACACTAGATCAGGCTGTCCACAGCTTCATGCAGCCTGGCCTTAAACACCTCCAGGGATCAGGCTTCCATCACCTCCCTGGGCAACCCCTGCCAGGCTCTCACCACCCTGATGTGGAATGGCAACTGAACAACTCTGTGCACTGTGGGCCACTTTGCTGCTTCTGTTGCTTTGGAGCCCTTTGCCATTTCTTTGTTGCATGAACCCTTTGACTACTCCTGCATGTCAGTGTCCCTCCACTCCAGCTCTCCTCTGAACCTGAGACACGAACGAAGTTTCCCCAATCAATTACCACTATATCCAAACGTGCATCAGTACTCATCTGTGATTTCCTGAGGCTGCCACTATAGGAAATGAAATCTGCTCAATGCAATCCATTGCACCTGGAGTGATCCATCTCAGCCTGAGATGCCAGGCACTAAACTGCTCCCCAGCCTTTGCAGGCTGGATTGGCCAGGCCTCCACCGGCTCTAATGGCGTCTTGGAAAACTAGTCCACAGAAACACTTTAATTTTATGTGCCTTAATCTTGAACAGATTTCCAGCTGTGATGTTTGCAACCCCTGCCAGGAAGCCGTCAGGAGGTGTTTGTTTCTCCTTGTAAATAGGTATAAAAACGCTGCAAACCGATGGACTGAGAAACTTTCTGCTCCCTTCTCCATTCCCCATGGGTTTGGGAATTCCTGCTGTTTTGTCCCTCTCCCCTTCACCAGCACTTTTCATAGGGAGCACTGAGGTATTGCTACTGCTTCAACCCTGGCATTTATTTCATAACCCAACAATCTGGGTGATGGAGTCCAAAAACTTCTAATCCTCCCAGGGTAAGAGTAATGAGCTGTCCAGCATGGAGATGTGAGGTATTAATCTCCCATGCCCTGTGCCAAGAATGGGCACCCACTGTGCAACAGCACCCCGCCCCCAAGGGGGCCCTCAGGTCTCAGAGGGAGAGGAAGGATTGTTGTGTTTCTGCTGAGCAAGCTGCACCATCTGCTTCTGTCACCCCCTCTAAGCTGCAGGTCACTTCCTGCTTCCTCCAGAGGTTTTGGAAAATGGAAAGGGCACCCAGGAGCGGCGGGGTGCTGATGAACAGTAAACAGCTGTCCAAGAGTTCCTCAGGGAAAATCAGGGCAAGCATGCCGTGGGAAGCATTTCACCATCTCAGTTGCCTCTAGCAGGCCTGAATCACTCAGCAGATTTGTTGCTCCAGATGTGTGAAGGGGTCAACCTGGGGAACTTGGCAGCCGGCAGCTAGCAGCAGGCTGTGCTAAGGCATCTTTGCTAGATCCATTCCAGACACCACTCCTTAGCATTGGCAAACTGACAGTCTCCTGTCTCTCTGACCAGAGCTTGTCCCTTGCTAAGGAGGAAGCAGGTCCAACAGCCTGCCAACCATTACTGTGTGCTGGAGCAGAAGGATGAGCTGAAGATGAACTGCAGCAAATCAAGGCTGGGGGAGCGATCACAGAATCATAGACTCATAGACACACTCAGGCTGGCAAAGCCCCTGAGGAGCACCAAGTCCAGCCTAGAACACTACTCTACGAGATTCACCTTAAGCCATATCCCTAAGCACCACATCCAAAACACCCTTAAACACAGCCAGGGTCGGGGACTCCACCACCTCTCTGGGCAGCTCATTCCCGCCCCTGGCCACTCTCTCCATGAAAAGAAAATGTTTCCTACTGTCCAAACTAAACCTCCCCAGTCTCAACTTGAGGCCATTCCCCCTTGTTCTGTCTCCTACTATCTGTGAGAAGAGTCCAGCAGCAGCCTCTCCACAATGTCCCTTCAGGGAGCTGTAGACAGCAATGAGGTCTGCCCTCAGCGCAGGAGATGAAAAAAGAAGTATTATTGGATCAAGCTGCTGCCTCAGTTTGTTCCCTCAGTCAATCAATCAAGAACAAATTATTTTGGTGTTCATGCTCTGTGAGAAGAACAAAGATTTCTGCAGCAGGCTTTGGCACCAGCTCTTTTAGTTGTCATGTTTCACAGGCTCACAGGATGTCAGGGGTTGGAAGGGACCCAAACACATCATCCAATCCAACTCCCCTGGTAGAGCAGGACCAGACAATCTAGTTCAGGGCACACAGGAACACATCCAGACAGGCCTTCAAAGGCTCCAGAGAAGGAGACTCCACAACCTCTCTGAGTAGCCTGTGCCAGTGCTCTGGGACCCTTCCAGTGAAGAAGTTCCCCCTTGTGTTGAACTGGAACCTCCTGTGCTGTAGCTTCCATCCATTGCTCCTTGTCCTATCCCCAGGAGCAAGGGAGCAGAACCTGTCCCACCCCCCGCCCCAACCCCCAGCTCTCAGATATTATAAACATTGATTAAATCCCCTCTCAGTCTTCTCCAGACAAAGCAGTCCCAGGTCCCTCAGCCTCTCCTCACCAGGCAGTGCTCCAGTCCCCTCATCATCCTCATAGCCCTCCCTTGGACTCTGCCCAGCAGATCTCTGTCCCTCTGAAACTGGGGAGCCCAAAACTGAAGACAATGATCAAGACGAGATCTCACTAGGACAGAGCAGAGGTGGAGGAGAACCTCCCTGGATTTGCTGGGCATACACATTAGCTTCAAATTGCATGATTCCTGCTTTTCTTACCAGCCTGGCTAAGGGAGGTCCAGGTTAGCTTAAGCACAAATCTATGTAGGAATAGCCTTGAAACACACACCCTGAGAGGTATCAGGTCTCAAGGTTTAATAGTCTTTATAGTCCTTCAGTAAGGCCTGCAGGAATGACTTTGAATTGGTTGACAACAATGCAACCTGTACAATAAAACAACAGAAGTGCTTCAAAAGTCCTGTGTGGCTTTACTTCTAAACAGCTTGTGAGGTAAGAGGAAAATATTGAAAGTTAAAATATTAACATTCTTAGACACCAATAGGATTAAGATGACAGAATCACAGAATTAGAGCAGATTGCAAAAGACTTCTGTGCTTATGGAGTCCAACCTATCACCTAACACCTTCTCATTAACTAACCCATGGCATCAAGTGCCTCATGCAGCCTCCTTTCAAACACTTCCAGGGATGGGTACTCCACCACCTCCCTGGGCAGCCCATTCCAATGCCAATCACTCTTGCTGGGAAGAACTTCCTAACATCCAGCCTAGACCTCCCCTGGCACAGCTTGAGTCTGTGTCCTCCCGTTCTGTCCCTGGGTGCCTGACAGAAGAGCCCAACCCCACCTGGCTACAACCTCCCTTCAGGTAGCTGTAGAGAGCAATGAGGTCTGCCCTGAGCTTCCTCTTCTGCAGGCTGCACATCCCCAGCTCCCTCAGCCTCTCCTCACAGGGCTGTGCTCCAGGCCCCTCAGCAGCCTTGCTGCCCTTCTCTGGACACGTTTCAGTACCTCAACATCTCTCTTGAATTGAGTGGCCTAGAACTGGATGCGACACTCAAGGTGTGGCCTGGCCAGTGCTGAGTACAAGGGCAGAAGGACTGCCTTGGTTCTGCTGGCCACACTGTTCCTGATCCAGGCCAGGATGCCATTGATCTTCTTGGCCACCTGGACACACTGCTGGCTCATATTCATCTGCCAACCAGCATCCCTGGTCCCTCTCTGCCTGGCTGCTCTGCAACCACTCTGTCCCCAGCCTGTAGCACTGCTCGGGGTTGTTGTGGCCAAAGTGCAGAACCTGACACTTGGACTTGTTCAAACTCCTGGTACTGGGCTGTGCTCATCCACCCAGTCTGTCCAGGTCCCTCTGCAGAGCCCTCCTGCCCTCTAACAGATCCACACAATATATAAAGCTGAGTTTTGAAAGGCAAAATTTTCCTTTTGAAAAACTCAAAGGTGTCAAGTAAAGCACAGGAGTTTGGTTACTGTTTTATTTTGCTGTGTTAGTTGAGGGTTTTGGTTTTTTGTCCATTACTTGAAGGAAATGGATGATCACAGAATTATAGATTCACAGCATCACAGAATTATAGAATGTCAGGGGCTGGAAGGGACCTCCAAAAGACATCCAGTCCAATCCCCCTGTCAGAGTAGCATCACCTACAGCAGATCACACAGTAGCACATCCGAGCAGCTCTTGAATATCTCCAGTAAGGGAGACTCCAAACCCCACCTGGCAGCCTGTACCAGGCTTCTGTCACCCTCTGTGGTTCTATAGGCAAAATTACGAGCAGACAGAAGACTTTAAGAATTTCAGGCATCTCGTAGTTTGATAAAATAGATGATATTTTACTCTGCCTGATGAAGAAAAATCAACCCTAAGGATCCTTAATGCTTACAGGGCACTCTCTATTCTGCATCAGCAAATGAATTAATCAACTGTGAATGTAGCCAAGCCGCACACAGATGTTATCCCTTCCTCAAGAAGCAGTAGATCTACCCTCATTTGTGATTTTAAGCATGATGTACCCTTCATTATTAGCTACTCAGCCGTGTCTTTAAACACAGAGAAAAAGATCTACTTGCTGGCAGGAGGAACTGTGAGCCCTGGTAGGGCAGGAAAGAAAAGACCTGGAAAAGCAAAGGTGAAACTGATCCGCCTGAGGATGGCAACTGCTTGCCAGTCTGTAACTGTACTGATGGATTTTTTTTCCAAGAGGACTGCTGGCAAGAGAGCTGTGCCTTGGTTTGCTCCCAGCAGCACAGGCTGCTGCTGGGAAGTGCCACCCTGGAGCACTGAAACCATTGATCCACTGCTGCTGCAACATCATTTGCTAGGGGTGCCTGAGGGTGCGGTTCACAGCCTGGAACCAGACAGCAGTGCTTACTTTTGGTGATTTGAGTATTAACATGCATAAATACACTCAACATGCAGCAAACCTCTTTGTTCTTCTTTAGTACTTCCCTGCTTTTTCCTCTTTACTGTGTCTCCCCTGCGCTGAGGTGCTGGATGCTCCCCACATTGCACAGTGTTCTAGGATCACAGAATGGTTGAGGTTGG
>VWYK01064537.1:6054-21561 GCA_013399775.1 Semnornis frantzii | reverse complement strand
TATGGTTCTGTGGTTCTATGTTTTATATATTTTGGGTACACAGCACCATTTGGAAATATATGAAAATAGAGAGTTGCTTGGGTCCTGGAAACTGCATTCCTTTGGGAACATGGGACTTGACCCTATTGAGAAGGACAAGAAGTTCATGGAGCTCTGCTCCTTTCAGTGTCCAAACTAGTGTTGTGCTCTGTAAACACACCTGGTGCTTTTGTGAAAATCTGCTTGTATGTGATAATCTAGAGAGACTGATTAAGAAGGCAATTTCCATTCTTGTCGCCTTCACAACCGTTGACACCAAGTCAGAATTTACCTTTTGAAAGAAGCAGTTAATTTTGTTCACATTGAAAAAGATTTTCCAAACTCCACATATATTGTTATGTCTCTCAAATGCATTACATCACACGACTCTTCTGAAAGGTGTCCAAACCCTGCTTTAAAACGCTTGTGGGAAAGGTTGAGAAAATAAATGGCTTATGTTAAATGGTATTTGGAATGAAGAATGAAATGTATTGCACTGATATGTTGGAAAGGTAACGTACTAATGGATGCTTTGGTTTTGAATGAAGTGTTACCCTTTCATTAAACTCCACTCTGAAGTTATTCAAACTTAAGTACACTTTCCCCTTCTTTCTTTCTCTTTTTGGATAGTGTGTAACAGAAGAGTGGTGAAGTATGAACTCTCTGAACCTTATNACTAAAGCAGGTGGGTTTATGTTAAATTAGGAGAGAGTCTGATCTGCCTGTATTTCAAATACTGACTCGGGGAACTCTGGAAAACAGCAAACCCAACCTGCGCCTCATGGTTTGAGGAGACCCATAGTGTGTGCCTCAGAAAGCCATTGCTGCTTCAGTTCAGGTTGAGAGGAAGAACAGAATTTAACATTTCCCTCAGCGCATTTTTGCTGACTGGTGGAATTTGGCCAGTGAAGTTTGGGGACTACAGATATTAAGCATCTTTACTAATGAGACTTTTGTTCTAGAAAGGTTTATCCACATTGTATTTTTGTGGTGTTCTCATGGGCCCCACGAGGCCAAATATTCTGATGGCTTGTCCTGATCTGGGCTTGGAATATCCTAGGGACACCATGGGACATAGCCTTGCTTGCATGCCATGGAGGGAAATTTAGGGTCTCTTGGCCTTCATGATATCCTCTAGGATCAATTAATGTGCTTTTCTGGACCATTGAAAACCTGGAAAGCTACCTGTTTGGAGCATCCAGAGTCATTAAATGCATACAGTTCAAAACCATGTGTAGCCGTCTTGGCACTCCTTGGTGCTCTGTGTTTCAAAACTTTGGAGACAAACCTTGCACATATTCAGCTTTTGTCCAGAATCAGCCAAACCTGGAAGAACATGGGATGACTGTCTGATTGTGCATCACATCTGAACCAAACATATGACAAAAGTATTCTGCTTGTCTTCCTTGGACCACCTCCAAAGCCAGGTTTCCAGAGGTCTCATCATGGGATGGGCTAATAACATAAGCCTTGCTGGTGGCTGAGGACAGGCTTATGGGCCTCAAAAAGGAGTTTGGATCACAATATATAGCTTAGATTGTGCTGACTTTGAGAAAGAGAGCAATATGACTGAATCATAGTAAGAGTCCTATACTGTTAGCACGGTTCACACATTTGTGTATCTAATCTGCATCAGCAGATTTAATTGTAATTCATGCTTTGTTAATGAGGAAAGGAGAAGCATCCCAGGTCACCTGGTTTATGAAGAAAAAACCATCAGAGATCTGGAGATCTGGAGCAAAGTGACAAGCTTACTGAACATCATCCAGCTCTAAGTGGGAGTTGGGACTTTAACTACATAGACGTATTTTAGCTGAAAACTGCTACTGATAGTAATAGGAAACTACCATTTAAAACCAAATAAATAATTAATTATACCCCCTCCTACCCCCCAGATTTTAGGTATTTTTTTGGATTGGCCAGGCATGCAAAGAGAATTCCCCAGAGAGAAAATGAAATGGTTTGTGTTCTGGAGTGGGAAAACCAAACAAAAAATAAATTTTATTTGGTATTAATTTTTAATCATGATTCAGAAACTTTCTTTTCCATAACACTGTTCCCTTCAACTGTTGGCATAATACAGAACATTTTATTACTGTCACTGGAAATGAGAATTTCTTTTATATCCTAGTTATGTTGGAAAGTACAACAAATGAGTTTTCCCATTGCGTATCGTGACTCAGACTATCTAAAAATTAAGGAATTAGTCCAACATGAATGTTCTCCTCATTTTTGTGGAACTAGAGTGATTCCAAAGGAATATTGTTTTATTCTGAAATATTTGTCTCTGATTGTCTTCTAGATGTTCCTGTCTATTTACCATGACAATAGAGTGAGTGTAGACAACTACCTTAGATTGGATGTCTAAAATCTAAGTAGCTGAAGATATACTCCTACTTTTATCCTTAATTGTACCTATCACAAGCTAAATGTAGGAAACCTAAGCTATTGTAATCATCACTTGTTTCAAGCCATTTCCCAGTTTAACCTCTATACATTAATCCTATCTGGTTTCCACCACATTTATGGATGCTTTGAATCTCACCAAAAAACAACTTTAAATGAGTTGCAGTTGTTCCTCTGACAAGTGCCTCCTTGTTTTATTACTTCTTCTGGGGTAGTTCAAGCTGTTGAGGCTCTTGCTAATATTGCCTACAATGATGTCTTCTCATTTTCATTTTGCATTCCCACTTGAAGCTTTGGTTTGGTGCTGCATTGTGCTGCATGGATAGCACCATTGGCACTGGAGAATACCATCCTTTTGATACCATAGTTGCTGTCCACACTGAAGTCAGGGGCTGAGGATCAGATCACCTTCTTTGTAGTCTCAGCAGTCTTTCCCCCTCCCAGGCCATGAGAACCTGATGACTGTCTTCAGCAGAATGACAGGGAGATTGAATTCTAAAAACCTTCAGAATAAAGTTCTAAAGGCCCAGAAGAACAAATTTTCACACTGTGTGGTTAGGCTTGTCACCAACGAGGCACATTCTCTACAGGACAAACTAAGAAGAATGGAGTTAGCATGAAGAAATTACCAACCTTCCTACGTCTTGAGGCCAGGTATTTGAAGGCAACTATTACATTAGATACTTTGTTGTAGTAGGAAGGACCAAGTGATATTTGCAGGAATTGGGAGAATTTGCTTGGATTTATTTATAATTCTGTATTTGAGTCCATTTTTCATTCTAGATCTATTTCCTAATGTGGTGGTTTGGCAGTTTCCCGCCCCCCCTACACTTTGTAAAATGACCCAGATGAACTCAGCCGGGCTGGAAGTTAAGAGATGAAGCTCTATTTACAGCTCAGCACAATATACAAGCAAATATATACAGTATATACAGGAATATTTACAGAAATATACAAGTTTAAGGTAATACAGACACACAACTCCCCTCCCAGAAATCAGAGACCCCAGGAGGGGCTGCCAACCACCCTTCCACCTTCTCCCCACCCCTACACCTTACCCCAAGGTTTGGCTTACACGCCAGGAGGATTGGCTGGGGAGGAGTAGAAGAAAAGTGGCTAGTGAAGTTATTCAGCAGAGAGAAGAAGCCAGAGCTGCTAGAGAGCCCAAGAAGCTGCTTGCCCGAGAAGCTGTGAGCCCCGTGACCCAGACTGCCCACTCAAGACACTCTCTTATCTTTTTGTAAACATCTCAGCAAGCCTATGAGTGAAGTAGACATCACCACTGTTTTCCTTCACAGCCTATAGTACAATTTTCTCTATTAAAAATATTCCAATTAGCCTCAAACCAGCACACCCAACATAACAGCAATTGCTACCAAGAGCCCAGAAGGCACCTGGGAAGGTAAAAAAGATGGACATTTTAAAGAAACCAGAAAACAGTTTCCTTTTATTTTATCTTGTAAACACATTTGCAGCCTAGTTAAAACAACAAAACAAGACATTTCATACATTCAGTTCCTTAATTGAATGATAGACCAGAGCCTCGGCTGGTGTGATTCTGTATCTTTCCCTTGCAATCAATTTAGTGCCATGGGAAATTCACTTCCAAAACCCATTTTTCATGGTGAGCACAGAAACTTTTCATGTAGTTTCTATCAAGGCTACTGCCACTGCTGCTAACGTCATCGCGTCGCTTGCAGAATCTCTGGCTGCTACAGATTCTTCCGCTGCGCCTTCGAGCCTCCTGCTAGTGATTTCACTATGACTGAGAACCACTTTGTTACCCATGTGTTGTGAAAAAAAAATTCTGCTAAGCAAGGCTCAGTCCATTCCTGTGTTTGTCAGGTTGCTTGACTGGTGCGCAAATGCCATCGATATGTTTTTTTTATTCGGAAAAAAAATAATTGCAACACTTTTATATCTTTATTGGTTTATAATGGCTTTACTAAAAACACAACCGAGTCAAGTGTTTGTTTTTTTTTTTCTTTTTTTCTTTCTTTTAAAGACACTTAACTCTCTTTTAAAGGAAGTTGACATGGTTACCAGGGACAGCATACTGCAATTTTTTTAGTGATGGTCTCGTTCATGAATGTTCACATTTCCTTTAAGAGGATATATGCCTAAACCACAGTGCATGGACACGAGTCAATAAAGGAAGCAATTCTTGTAAGCCTGTGTGTATCTATAGAGTTTCTTAAAAACAAGCAAGGGCAGCAGAACTGCATGGCAAGGTGCTGTCATCTGAAAACATGAATTTCAGTCTGATAATGGTAGGTAACCTTGCATCAGTGAGAAAAGTGATAAATCAATTCTAAATAGATTCTATCAGTACTAGAACTTCAGAATGTTTATAAAAATATCACTGAGTTTTCAATTCTCAGTAAAATAGAATCCTTCCCCTTTATTTTTATAACCTCACATAATTAAAACCAAATTAAAAGGTTTGTTTAGATCTTTGAAGTTTGAACACCTGTGCAAAAATAGGAAAGGGAAGAAGGGGGTGAGCAAAATTCACAATTTTTTTCTCTTGTTTTTGCAACTGTTCATGTTTGTATGCAGGTCTTCAGGTAGCTTGAGTAGCCTAAGTTTTTTTTTGTTTTTTTTTGTTTTTTTTTAACAATATCCAGTCTGGCAGGTGGCATAAAGAAAATGTACTTTTTGTCATGAAAAGAAAATTGTGGGGTTACGTTATTTGTTTTGTTTTTTTTTCCATGTGCGGCTGATTTTTGCCCTGTGCTAGTCCTGTGTGATGCACTAACTATATGAAACTGAAAAAGAGACCTTCAAAATGGGAGGAAGAAAAGAAAAGAAGAAAAAAAATCTAAAACCTGAAATAATGCCAAGAAGGGCATGATCTGCTGGTTGATGTAGGGCAGAGTAATCAGAGCTGTGTCTGGGTACAGTGAGCGAAAAGCAGAGCAGCTGCACCATGTTTTACCTCTTTGAAACTTTGAACAGGAAACAGCCCTGACATGAGGCAGGGAGCCAGTCCTTCTGACACTGGAAGGTTCTCATTGGTTTCAGCACTTGGCACTTTGCAGGAGGCACCCACAATTTCTCTGGTGCCCAGCTTACAGAGGGTCCATTCTGCTGCAGCCTCTGCAGCTCCAGATTTTTGTCTCCGCTTCCCCAGTTCTGGTCCAGAGGAGATGGTCACGCCTCCTACTAAATGTCCCCATCTCCTAAGGCAGATTTCCAGCTCAGCCAGCAAAGCAGCTCAGCATGAGGCCAATTTCCCTCCTAATATACTTTAGGGACTTAAAAAATTGTGCAACAGGAACCTTTCCACCATGCACGACAGCAATGTTAATAATGCCAAGTCACGGCCTAGTGAGAAAAAAAACCAACACAGTACACATCAGGTGAGAAGTGAAATTCAGGACAGCAAAGTGAATCCCAAAAGTCAAAACAGAAAAGCTGCCGAAACTATATTTACAAGAGTGTCAACATTGCTTCATGCAAGCACATACATGCAGACACCCCTACATGTACAGGCTTACACATACAAATAGCTCTCTTTTTTCCCCCCTTCTTTTTTTTCTTCTCGATAGGCATGTTGTGGAAAATGTGGGTCTCTGTGGGTCTGATGACATGCAAATGTTTATGTGGGTGTTAAAAAAAAAAAAAGGAGAAGGTGCGAAGCATATATTCAGAGAGCCAGAAAGCCACACACAGGCTTCTATTTATAGCACCCTCGTGGTGAAATAGAGAAAACGAACAGCAGCTTCTATGTGCTGCTCCCAACTGAAGCTTGACAAGAGCAGATAAAAACTTTTGGGGTCTCTTTGTAGTTTTAACTGACAACAAAAAGTGATGAGTTAGCTGTTTCCTTTGCGACCCTCTTAAGTAGGTGAAGAAGTCAACTGTTTTGTGAGAGGAGTGGAACAAGGTGATGTTGCTGAGTGCCTGGAAATGCACTCCTTCACTTGCACAGTCTGGGTCAAAGAGGGGAAATGGCACCTGTTCTGAGCACTGCAGTCAGACTCTGTCTCCCAGCCTGCATTCCAGCACCAGGTGAAGAATTCGTGATCCAGCCACCTTAGGGTGCATGGATGTTTCTATTTCTTTCTAATTGCACCTGTTAGAAAGAGAAAAATAGACATCTAGGGTCCTTGTATCAGTGCTAAGATCTGAGGTTATGGTTGAAACCCATGATGATTTCGTATGCCAATAGTAGAATGACTGCAGTTTTGCTCTCACTTTTTACTTCAACGAACTCTTCTAAAATGGGATAAACTACACAGTTCCTTACTGATGTGATCCTCTTGCTTCATAGTACCTGTTTTTTTCAGCTTTCACTCATTGCTTTTCCAAGGGTACTAATGCAAATATTTTCCTGCTTTAAGATGAGATATTCAGTAACCAAGCAGGTATCTCACCACCCACTTGTTTCTTCCATGAAGGCTCATCTTTGTGGTCCCCAGTGTTGGCCATTCCTCTGACTCTTGTCTAGTTTAGGACATTGTCTCTTCCTCAGCTCCTTACTTCATGAGACCTTCAGATCACACCACTTGTGAACAAATCATGAATTGCTCCATAAGGAGCTGGAAGCCATTAATTTTCTTTGGGTGTCAGAGGTGGGTTTAGCACTTGGAAAATGACATGGGTGGGAGTAGAATATTGAGATCCTGCCTTAAGTCTGGACTTTGGCCTAGTGATGGTGGAAGAACTAAATTAAAGGTTTTTTTCTTTCTTTTATTTTTTTCTTTTTTCTTTTATCTTTTTTTTTCTTTTTTTTCCCCCTCCTCCCCTAATTTTGTTTATTTTGTAAAATCCAAAAAATGCAAATGGACAGATTATTTTTAAAGTGAGTTGGTATTGGTTACAGCACATAAGTTCTTAGAAGAGAAAAAGATTGAGTTATTAAATAGCTGCGAAACTCCATTTTCATATTTTAAAGTGAGGTAGGTTGATGTTTGTCCTTAAAAGGTAGTTTTGATTTGTAATTTACATCAATGCCATTTTGAAAAATAACACCTAAAAGACTGAGAAAAAAAATACACCTGGACTAATTTTGAATGAAATCAGTATCTTTGGAATTAATATTCAAACTCTATTGACTCACCAGAGACTCAGAATATTTTTCATTCTGAGTTGATCTCAATTGAATTTTTATCAAAAGCTGCATGAAAAAAATTCAACTGGACCTATAAATTGACTTATTTGCATGGTTTTGGGATGATATTAAGCAGTGAGTTTTGCTTACTTCTACCTCTGGAATTGCTGTCAAAGCAATTAACTTCTGTTTCATTCTAACATTTCTTCATTCATTCAATACTAAAACTGTTTTGACTGAACAAACCAATCACATGGTGCATTGTCTTTTCCTTGACTGAATGGTATCTCTTGGGGGAGATCAGCCTTGAAGGCATTTGCTATCACTGTATTTCTACTTTTAGAAACATGTATGTAATGTATCTAATATTGCTGAAATGTATCTAATATTACTGACTTTAGACCAATGCCTCAGTGAGAGCTGCTAAGATAATTTCATTTCAAGCAAGAACTGAAAAAGCACCATTTATTTGAAAAAAAAAAAAATTAATCTTGGCCACTTTTAGTTCTGTCCTTATTGTGTTGCTTTTCCTGTGACAGAACTTGAGAAAACGTCCCTCTAGAAAAGAGCTGCGACCAAAATCAGAACTAACTTTACAAACACAGGTTCTATATAAAACCAATCAAACCCCAGGCAACCAGCCAAATATTTGCAAAATAAAGAAGGTGAAATATGTTCCCCACTCCTACTTTGCTCATGTTACTAGACCAAAAGAGAATGAGAAAAACTTAGCTTTGCACTACTTACAGGTCAACGAGGGCAAACAAATTAAGTTCCTAACGCATGTCAAACCATCACTGTGGGTGTGACAAAGGAGGACATTGATTTGCACTGTACTTCAGTTACCCAATTGTCTTCTTGGGTAATTCGCTCCACTGCAATGGCATAAGAAGCCTTACTCAAGGTCCTACTTGTCATGAGATGCTGCCCTTGCCACAGAGAGCTTTCAGCTGTGAGGACAAAGACAGCAAGGGGTGGAAACGGGAGGAAAGTATTGTCCAGGGTTGTAAAAGAGGCCAGTGCTGGGAAAAATACATTTCTCTTTCCTTCTACTATGCCCATGCTGATGTTGAGGGAGATGTGGTGAAGATATGTCTGGTAGTGGGGATTTTCAACAGAGATCTCCCTTTGTTATTTTAGCATAGTTATGGAGCTTCAGATCAAGTACTGCGCAACTGTTTGTTCTCAGATTAAGGTAAAGCACTTCTTGGCATCCTCAGGATTTTAAATTTGCATTAGATAAATTGTGTTAAAGCACAGCTGAGTGGCTTCAGCTCACTAATCAGGGCAGGAAATAAAAGGAAGAGAGGTTCTTCAGTTTATTATAGTTTTACCTCAAGGTAACCTAGGCACCTCAGTCATTATGAGGTTAAGAAAAAAAAACAAAAAACCAAACCCAAACCAAACATTTTCAGAAACAATGTCAAGCCCTAACTGCAGATCTAGGTCAAGGATGCACCTTCACTTGGGATGCTTGATAGATTGGCACTGCCAACTAATTAAATACATTACAAGATAATTGCAAGTATTCTTTCAGAACCTACTCATCTCTTTTCAGAGTAAGTTCATCTTTGGTGTAAATGAGCAAGGATTTAGCCAGTGTTTTGAGGGAGAGGAGAAGATGTCAGCTTCTAGAACAAACTGCCAACAATTAGGAGCACATTTTCTGGAGTATTTATGCATGGATATGTGTGAACTTTCTCTAAAACAGGAGAAAGATGGTTTAATCTCAAAGAGCAATTTTATCATCTTCAGGTGTAGCATGTCAACTCCTTTTTTTTCTTTTTTTTCTTTTTTTTTTCAATACAAAAAGCCACCTTACTCCACCCCACATCTTGTACTAGACTGAACTAAACCTGAGCAAAACCAAGGGCTGGCAAAGCTCCAGCCAAGTGCAGAGGGTATGCTCAAAAGCAGGAAGCTGTGGCAAAGCTGAGTCGCTGAAAAGCTGCTGGAGCTAATATATTGTGGTCATGGGGATAGGCAGCAGCTTCTGAAGTGATGGGAAGACTCAAAAGCATCTTCAAAACAGGCTTGAAAAATACTGCTGATCTTTGCACTTTGACTGGGCCTTCATGCTCACGGTTACACTTGAAGCATTTAGAATGACTTTTGCGCTGCCAATCTGGAGCAGCACATAGAGTTTATCCCTATGTGTGACGTGTGTCTTGCAGAAGCCTCATTTGCTGCCTGTGCTCTGAAATGCAGGGGTAGGCTTTGAAGGTGAAAAGGATGCGTAGGATTGAGTTCATGTGGCAGCATTTGTGACAGCATCTGAGGCAAAGCAGGTCACAAACACTCGCTGGTGAATATCTGCCTTCCCCAGCTCTTTCCGTGGCAGTGTGAAGAGCCAGACATACACTCATGGGTCAACTCATTCTTTTATGTGGTGGAGAAAAGGTACTGACTGTGAAGGTGATAAAAAACACCAGGTGGTCAAGATACCATGGAGACCCATTGTTCCACAAGATTGTTTTGTTCACTAATATGAACCAACATGATGAGAACAGGATGCATAATATTGCCATGTGAGATAGGGAGAGAAGTGATGGAAGGGATGAGGTAAGGTGTCCCTTTCCTTCTCTGGTCAACCATAGGAGAAGGGTGGGAGTGGGTATGGTTCAGATTTGAAGAATCAGTGCAAGCTGAGCTAAAGGGAGGACTTCCACCAGTTTCCCAAGAGTGAGGTAGCTGCTAGCTTAAAATTTCACATCTCATTAGAGAGCTGCAGTCAGCATACATGGAGGGAGGGATGAACTCCTATCTCTGTACTTGAGCTGCGCCCTCTGCTCTTCTAGGTGCCATTAAGTTCCTGCCCTTTCAGCTATCTTATTTTTGGGTACGACCTGAGAGACAGTTTCACACATTTCTTAGTGCCTGGAGGGGCCATAAAGAGCCACCTGTGCCTGATGGACACATAGATGTGATTTCTGTGGTCTTTTATTCTACTGGGGATCAAAAAGTACATGAACATCCAAGATGTCTCCACTTGCCCAGCTGTCTGCTTTGTACTGACCAGTGGAGGACGAACCAACAGGGAGTTACTGACAACCTGCGTTCTGGTTTTATGTGTTTTGCAGCTTTTCAGCAGTGCCCAGATGGAGCAAACTGTGAGCATTTGTCAAACGGGTTAGCCAAGCTGAGCCAAAATCCACTCTTGGATCATGATTACTGCTTGATCATCATCTGGGCTATAAACCTAAGGCCTAATCTGTTGAGCCAGAAGTGTGTAAAATAATGATATGGTTGAAGGACAGAGGCAGGTGCTCAGACAATTGATTAAAGTTGAGTAGGACAGCTCTGGACTTAGCAGGCCATTTCAGGACTACAAAAGGAGATATGCTGAATTTGCTTTCTCTCCTAGTGTGGGCCCAAGGCAATTGGGATGAAAGAGTTGTGAGCAGAGAAGGGTACTATCACCAGCTTCAAGCTGGGGCATTTCTGGGGCAGCCAGTGAAGTTACCAAGGAGAGCATAGTGATGGAGATTATATCATCAAGCTACCTTTTACATTCCAACACAAAAGTGGCTTTGCATCAAAGAAATGAAGAGCAAAAATCTTTCTCTTTTAAAGAGACCATGTTCTGTAACTTGCCCTAGAAACAGAGTTTAAAAACAAACAAATAAACAAACAAACAAAACCCCTTGGCCTGAGCTGTGGTTTGGAAAGAGGAAAGGAGAAAAGAAACAAAACAAAACAAAAACACTGTCCCCCAGAGAAGAGAAAACAGGAAAGGAAAAGAACAAAACATCCTGTACGCAGCAGCCAGTCAGTCGAGGAGGAAGGGTCTATGTCATCTGCATTCCTCTACTGAAGTGGATATGAGCAACCTCTATCAAGTCTTCACTGTTTGAACCTTTCTCTTCAGCCTTTCTGTTCACTCAGTCATGTAGTGTCTTCTTTTTATCCCTGAGCTGGATCAGCAGGACTAAAGCTTATTTCAGACTTTTCCTCCTCTCTAGTTACCCTTTGGTGAGGAGTGAGAGCAGTGTGGCATCTGCAGACTGTACCACTCACAGGATCACAGTATCTTAGAATCAGAGAATCACTGAATGGTGGGTTGAAAGGGATCTCTGGAGATCATCTAGTACAACCTCCCCTGCTAAAGCAGGTTCACCTAGAGTAGATTGCACAGGATCATGTCTAGGTGGGTTTTGAATATCTCCAGAGAAGTCTACAATTTCTCTGGCATCCTGTTCCTAGGGCTTCTTCACCCTCAAAGGAAAGAATTTTATCCTTATGTTCACACAGAATTTACTGTGCACATTGTTGTGTCTCTAGGCACCACTGAAAAGAGTCTGGCCTCAGCCTCTTTTAGATACTGGTAAACATTGATTAGATGGCCTCTCAACCTTCTCTTTTCCAGGCTAAACAGCTCCAGGTCTCTCAGCCTTTCCTATTCATAGAGATGTTCCAGTCCCCTCATCACTTTCATAGCCTCCACTGGACTCCCTGTGGTAGTTCCCTATCTATCCTGAACTGGGGAGCCCAGGACTGGACACTATACTCCAGATGTGGCCTCACTAGGGCAGAGGCAGAAGAGAACCTCCCTTGGCCTGCTGGACATGCTCTTCTTAATGTATCCCAAAACATGACTTACTGCCTTTGTCACAAGGGCACATTGCTGGTTATTCCCAGCTACTCTGATGGGATGTGTATCAAGGAGGCTAGATCCACACATCGACAGACATAAGCTCACCTAACTCTGCTCCAGGGTGAGGGGTAAGCCCGAGCCTGTGTCATGCTTCTCCTTGGCTTCACTAAATCATGAGAGGTGATTGTACCTTCATTTCCCCCCTTGCCTTGGTTGTCCCTCTGAAAGGGAGAGGGAGGTTTTGTCCTCTTTTTTCTTCTGTTGAAGTTCCCTTTACTGAAAGCTTAGAAGAAACATGTTCATTTAAGAATCAGTGTAGCTGATGCAATTTGAACTAACTTCCCTGTTTTGCAATATCCCTCAAGAAACTTTTAATAATGATGTATTGGTTATTTAGGTGCTTTAAGGCTCACTGCCTTCATACAATATAATTTACTATAATTCCCTGATATACCTTGTCCTCTCATTTCCACCTGCTGCCATTCCATACCTTCACTTTTCCCAGTTTGTTTATTTTAGAATGCAAAGATGCTTAGAAGTATTTATTTTTGGATCAGCTACTGATTCACGTGATGATTAATTCATTTCATCACCTGGTGCCTCACTTTACCTATACATTAAGAAGGATTAATAGTACTTGCTTTTCAGGGCTGTTAGCAGTCTAAATTAATTAATGCTTATAATGTTTGCAAAGAGATTTGAGATTCTTGGTTACTGGAGGCTAGGGAGCCACGATATGTTTTTACTTAAGAGTGAGCGAGTTTTGTGTAACTTTGCATTATAAAAGTATAAGAAACCTTGCAATTATTTGAAGAGTCTATTGTTCCCAAGGCTTAGTTTATATTCTAGTGCAGATACAACCATTTCGTTTGCATATTTTTTTCTCTGAAGTTTCAATCAGAGTTTATGTTCTGATCTCCTTTGCTGAGAAATGTTGGATGGTGGGAAATGCAGCATTAACTATCGCAAGGTGGAAGACAGAGCTGTACGGTGCTGGTTGTGTCTCTTCAAAAAGGTGATGTGCTCTTCTTCAGAGTTAAATGCACTTTATTGTTGTGATTGCAAAATATGTCGCAAAAAAAATGAGACGAGATTAGAATTTGTGTCTCTAGATGAAACCTGAAATTATTTGATTATTTCACATTTACTGGGTAATCTTCTAAATGATAGTGCCAGTGAGCACATCTGGTACTAAGACCACATTCTTGTGCTAATACTACTTACTGAGGAGGTATATTTTGACCTGAGTATCAATATATGGACAGATCATATGTTTGGTTGTGGTAAAAATGGCTCCACTGAAATTTTTAGTGACTTCTTGTTCTCTTGCCTCGTTTCTTATGAATGGACTTGACTGGTTTGTGTAAGGCCAAAAAAAAAGTTTTGGGGAAGAAAGTGGGTGGGATTCTAAAAAGAAGAAAACATGGATGGGATGCCCTCCTTTGCCCCCTCTAGTGAAGCTAAGGGAATTTGAGTTTTGATGTTAATGGGTGCAGGCCTCTTTTACAAATTCTGGAAAGCCGCTATGAGGTCTTCAGACTGCACAATGCACACTCTTTCAGCCTTTCTATGTAGATGAAGTGTTTGGGAATCTCTCAGTGGAGTAGCCAAGCAGAGTGGTAGAGTTGCTGAAGTGTCAAAAAGACAGAGCAAAGAAAGAAGGGTTTGTGCTGCTTGATCCAAGGGCAGTCACAGATGGTCATTTTCTAACATCATGTAGAAGAAGTGCAGAGAGTGAGATGAGTGAGTTGCTGACAGCAGGCGGAGACCACTGGCTCTGCCCTCAGCCCTGTTTATGGAAATGATGGGAATTACTTCCACAGTGGCTATGGCCACCTGGGGACCCCCGTTGATGGGAGAAGTGATGGGCACACAGCACCACAAAACATAGTAGTTAGGATATGGCCCAAGATAAGGCCTCCCTTTGACAAGAACTGTATTTTCTGGACATAGCCTGTTAGCTATTGCCCTCTTTTTTGTCATCTTAGCAGACTGCAGCAGTTATCCAGATGACTTATATAGGGAGACCAAGAATTATTAACAATTAACCCAGCTCTAGAGTCACTGCCAACTATTTGTTGGTTCGTAGAGGAAGTCTAAGTGAGTAAACCATGTTGAATGACAATAGCTCTGCTTCCCAGCCAGCCTGAACAGCTCGTAATGTAACCCAAACGTTTCCTCTTTCCAAGCTTGCTTATAAAACAGCAGACAAGGAAAGGGCAAAAAGGACATTTAGAGGAACACAAGATGGGGAAACAACCAGTGATGTAACAGATTTTCTAAAGTAAACACAAGGCATGCACAGTTGTGGACATTTAAATAATGATTAAAAAGAAAACCAAAGCAAATACACAAATTTGTCTACTTAGTCTTGGATAATACAATCACAGAATGGCTTGGGAAGGAAAGGACCTTAAAGATCATCTGGTTCCAACCCTCCTGCCATGGGAGACCTTCCACCATCCAGCTTACTCAAAGTCCCAACACTTCCAGGGAGGATACATCCACAGCTTCTCTGGGCAACATGTTCCAAAGTGTTACCACCTTCACAGTAAAGAGTTTCTTCCTAATATCTAATCTAAATCTACCCTCTTTCAGTTTGAAACCATTACTCCTCCTATTACTGTACTCTCTGATAAGAACTCCTCCCTGTCTTTTCTGTAGGTCTCCTTTAAGCATCTGAAGGCTGCTATAAGGTCTCAACAGAGCCTTCTCTTCTCCAGGTGGAATGAATCTAACTCTTTCATTTTCCCTGATTATCTTCACAGCCCTCCTCTGGACCTTCTCAAGTAGCTCAGTACTTTTCTTTTGCTGTTGGCCCCAGAGCTGAACACAGTAGTGAAAGAAAAAACTTTGAGTGATTCCATGTTAGAGGTCTAAGAAATATTTGCCTTGCATTACACACACATTCTGAGCCATCTCTTCTGATAGAGAAAAACATCAAAATGTAGGAAGTTGTTGGATGGGACAAAGGGCATAGAGCTATGCATGGGAGCCAGAGCACACAAGGTAGAGGAGCAGGAGAAGTTTTATAGACTTGTGGTGACCATCTTACATGGCCCTACAAGGCCTCGTTGATACAATTTTTCCATCGTGCAGACGCACAGTAAAGGACCTGGCTTCGGAAAGACTCGGAAGTTTAATCCATTTGACAGCAAGAGAAGCATTAATTTACAACCCCATTTCATAGAAGGATAACTAAAGTATGGAAAGATCAAAGCTTCTTTGCTGCCTATGCTTTTCCACATGTCTACTCCGTTGTGATTACTGATGCTACTTTTTACAGTAGAGTTAGATAGACGCATTGATGCTTTCAGGATTGGGACTTAGATAGAGTTAGATAGAGTTAGATAGATCTCTTGTCAGACCCCATCTGGAGTACCGTGTGCAGTTCTGGAGCCCCCAGCACAGGAAGGACATGGAACTGTTGGAG